>JAQIWZ010000245.1:0-23771 GCA_034697245.1 Malaconothrus monodactylus | reverse complement strand
TTAGATTTTTTTCGTTGTTTGATGACATTATATGATTCTTACTTTTTTAATTGTTCACAACGATATCAGTTAATCACAAAGTGATGTAAAACTGGACGTTTCGGTGAGGCGAAAACACGACGACGAAAACAGAAATTAAGGCATTAAGACATTAACTACTGTTGAATGTCGGCCAGTGAATGCCTGACCGAAACGTCCAGTTTTACTGAACTGATTAACTGATATCGTTGTGAACAATTAAAAAAGTAAGAATTATAGTTTAAATAACTTTGAATTTGTGCAAATAATGTAAACCATTAATTTTATTCATACCAAAGAAAATGGATTTTATTCAAAGATTCATTAAAAATAATGAAAAATGAGTAACAGAACCAACTGAATAACATTAATACTCCATTTAATACTTTAAAATTCGAGTCTAAAAAAAGTAAATTCAATGGAAATAAAATGTTTTACTATTAGAGTTAAAAATTGTTACCAGATTTAGATTTTTGAAAAATTAAATTGACATAAAAGTGATGATTATGTTTGAGTAGAGCATCGATTGATAAAATAGTATGAATGGCCGCAAAGACATAATAAGAGATAATTATATATTTGATTGTTTTATTCAAGTTCGATAACTTATATTCTTGATTGAATGTCGGAAAGTCATTGATTTCCTAGAAATAAAATGCTCTCATATTTTAAAAGCTTTTCTCTAAAGAAAAAATTTAATAATTTCTCAAATCGATGAAATTATTTTTTCATTTCTCCAATTTTATGCTTCAAAGGATTCATTTCAAACTTCCTCAAAAAGTGATCGAATCTCAAGAATGTGAAAATTTCTAAAAAATTTTATTTTTATATCAGACCTAAAGGTCATAAAAAACAATTAGATTTTATAATATTAAAAATTGTTCATTCATTAAACATAAAAACTTGGATTCATTCCCTTTCCCACATATTTCTAACTTTTATTTCATGCTTAGAGTTTATTGTTCTGAAACTTGACTTTGACTTGCAATTTGACGCTTATCTCTTTAATTAATAAAATTTAATTCTTTTATTGATTTATAATATAAACTTCACTTATTTTATGATTAAGGGCAAGACTTACTTTATATACTTTAAGTATTTTGCGATGTTTTATGAACCTTAGACTTATAGTCAAAATCACTACAAATGCTCTGATAATTGCAACGAATTCCAGGAATAAATTAAACACAGATTTACTTTCTTTGACATTGACCAAAAACTTGATTAAAATTTGGACTGTGTATAAATGAATAATGAAGAAGGAAATAGCATTCCATGGACTGAACCTTTGAATTAAAGTACTGTTATTTGTGGGCCACGAACCTATCACTTTGAAAACTTTGATCAATGGATTCAAAACCTATCAAAACATGAGAAAATTAATATTCTATTCCAGAACTCTTCCCCTTTAAAAACAGTTTATATAATTTCATACTTTAAATTTAAATTTTGTGTTAATAGACTTACTTCCAAAAGTTCAGAGCTCTCATCAATTTGATCATCCGTTATATCGAATGATTTTCTATAAAAATCTTTATCATTGTTTGTTTTGACGAAAAAATTGTTTTCTTTCTTTTCAATTTGTCGTTGCATTCTTTTGTCAATTGAACCAATTATGTGTTTACTTAAACATATTTTGCACTAAATAACATCCGTTTCAAATCATTTTGAATGGATATTTGATTGAACCAGAGAATTGAACTATTTTCTATAAATTGAACTATTTTTACGCTTCATCTTTCAGTCATTTCATAAGTTCAACATTTTATAATAGTTATTGTTATGCTTTCATTTCAATTTAATTGCATTATTGTTCAAAAATCGATAATTTAAGTCATAAAATCATAAGCAATTGCGTCGCATTTAAAAAACCCTTATCGGTTCTCGTGATAATTGCTTTTCATAATTCATTTCATTAAAATAATAATAAGTTTATTATTGATTTAATACTTAAGTTTGAATTTGACTATTGTATTGAAAATTTGAATTCGAGTTTAGCATTAATTCAAAAATAATCAAAAAACACTATCAATAATTAATTAATCAAATATTTATTTATGCTGTAATTGGAAGTAAAACATAAATGTCTTTTTTAAGGAAACTTACCTATAGTTTAGCTTTTAATGCAAATGCAATAAAACATATTGATTAAGAATAATCGTTAATTATTCAAAAGAACAAAGTCGTGAAAGTTTTGAATATAAAACGTATTTTCAAGGTTTTATTTGATCAAAAAAATATTATATCATTAAATGGCACATAATTTAAATTTAAGAAATATTTATATATTTATAAGTTTGTTTTATTATTATTATTATTATTATTATCGATAATTTACATAAATATAATTCAAAACGAAATAAAATCGTTCGACAAAAGACATAAATAAATGTGATATTTTCTACTCAAAAAAACAAATAGTTTAATTGAAAATGAAAGCAGAAAAAGTCACAGAAATTAAGTCAACTGTATTTCAACCACAACCTATCATCAAATAATAACAGGTTTTAATTATCATAAGAATGGTTTAATTTTGAATATAACTTATAAATGATAAGTAAAATTCCGCTTTAAAACATTATTTTCATATAGAAATAAACTCAGACAAGAACACAGTCATTGACAACTAAATAATAAAAAACGTTAACCTAAAATAACAATAACTAAAAACAACTCATTTTTGTACAAAATAGACCTAAAATTAATTAAATAGTTAGTAACTCGTAGTTTAATTTCAGAATATCTTTCAATTAAAATAATAATAAATTAAATCAAAAAAAAAGTTGTTGTCAATCGACAGTTTGAGTGACCACTTAAGAAGAGTGCAAAAAAAATATCACAGTTTTTACTGTAATTTCTATGAATTAATTCAAAAATAATTCAATTATTGTATTATTTGGTAATGTTAGAAATTCTAATCACAAAATGGAATGTGATTTCAAGTTATAATTTGTTAAAACTTATAGAAAAGATACAAAAGTTTATATTCAAATACTTGATCTGAAAAGTTATAAATATTAGTAAATATTTTGAATGTTATTTAAAAATGATATTTTGATATTAATTGTTTGATTGTTTTGGAATAAAGATTAATAAATGAAATGTATGAGAAATGGCATAAATGGCACAATAGGAAGAAATAATGATAATAATAGTTTAGTGCGAATTGTGTTAAGAAAAGTTTAGTTCAATCGATAAATCTAATAAGACTTTAAGATAAGATAAAATAGAATTCAATATAACTTTTATACTATAAATACTCAATTGATTTGATTACTGAAACGATTAAATAATTGATTGGCTCATTATTATTATAATTATAAATAATTACCGAATTCTTTATATAATTCGTGTTTAACTGATTTACGGCTCGATTTTTTATTTCCTAAAATGGCAGTTAAAGGTATGGTTGCGTCGAGTGATTGTCCATCTGCTGGAGTATCGATTAAAGTAGGTTTAGTTTGAATATTGACGGCTGAGTTGTGTTGAGTGTTTGGATTCATGTTCGAATTCGCAAAATTGAATCGCACTGTTCTTTGCGGTGTTGTCGATGGACTGCTCGGACTGTTGAGGTCATAATAACTGTCAGGCGATGAATGAATTGGTGATATCGAGCGATTGTGCCATTGATTATATTGCTTTTTATAATTATGTCCACTATTCAAGTCAAGAGTCGTCGGTCGGCAACTCTTATTCACTTCCTTAAGTCTGTCACCAGTTTTGTTGAGGTCTTCGTCATCGGGTTTAAAGGTTGGGTTTATGTTCGAAGAGTTGGACGAATTTCTTCGATGATATTTGCGAACATGTGTCATATTTTCGCGACTGTCAACTGAGATATCGCCCGAAGGCGTGACTGTTTCCTCATTCAATACTTCTTTAGCCATAGAATGAGACATAACTGTATAATCACTTTCACAACTGGTTGAAGAAGATTTTCGTCGCGGAGGGATTTGACCCGATTTGAAGTCATAATTAATGGTCGGACGAGAAGAATGTTTGGTCTGTCCGTGATATGTGGCGTTCTTGTTCTCTATGCTGTTAGCGCTCATATATTCCAGTTCATCGACCACTTCGCCGTCCGTTTGATCTCCAGAGGAATGTTTCACATAATGCCTTTGCATTGAGCGAACGTCAGTCCCGAGCGCTAAGTTTGCGAGCATTGCACCGATTTTGCCGATTGCAAAGTCTATACTTGAAAATAGCTTTCGTTTACTTTTATGCTCAATAGATGAAGAACCAGAAGAAGCTTCGTTTGATTGTAATCCACTGTCACACTCTTCAGCTAATTATCAATATATTATTTAATTAATCAAACTTTTAAAACTTGAATTAATGCAAAATAAGAACAAACTTTTTTTAAGTGATAAATTTTTTTGAGATTTATGAAAGAATTAATTAAAGACTTACGCGTGTCATCGAGTGCTCCAACAGTGTAAAAGTTGCTTAAATTCTGGTAAGGAATTCCTTTTCCTTTTTCTAAATTAGGTGCACTTTTCCAAACTTGATTCATACGCTTTCGTTCCCTTTGATGTCTAGTACTCGGACCCCCTTTTCAAACAAAAATGTAACAAAAAATTAAATTTCAAAACTATTTTTTTATTTCAAAAAATGTTTGTAAATATCGTACAAGTATTCGGAAGCGCATAAGCTCTCAATCGTGACATTGAAGCAGTTGGTGAAAGACTTTCAAGACTAGAGGTAACTGTAATGTTATGACGAAAATTTTGGGGTAAACTTATTTCATGAGTGTAGCCGTGTTTTAGCATTTTTAATAATTTCTTTTTCCGAAATTTTCCTCTTCTTTTCTTTGGCTGAGGTTTTGAATCATTTTGTTGTTGTTGTTGTAATATTATTACATTGAGTTCGCGGCCCAACAAATCCATTTCCCTTTCAGCCAACTCTCTTTCGCGTTGTCTTAAGAGCTCTTCGTGTACCTGTTGTTTCATTACAGCTTTTGTCAGCTCTTCTTCTCGAGATCTCAGCTCTTTTTCTTTGCTTTTCAGTTCCTCAAGTATTTCATCGATTTCTTGTTTCCAATCCTTTCTCATTGTGTGAAAAGATTCAGCGTTTGTTTCGGGAAATTGAGAGTTCGCGATATCACTCAAACTGAATAATATATTTTCGAAATCTGGTCGACTGTGTGGCTCCTGATCCCAACACGCTTTACAATAATTACACAATTGATTCGTTAGATTTGAATCAAACATTCAATTCATATATACCTTCGAGAAGATATTTGAATTCTGCCGGACATGAACTCGGAATCGGGAGAATTAGTTTATTCATAGCTACGCCATAAGCGACTGCCAGCGCATCGATTCCTTTGTAAGGCGTTTCTCCGGTCAGTATTTCCCACAAAACAATGCCATAACTGCACAAAATGTTTATTAAACTATTGGAAAACTTAGTTTCAAATAAGATGAGGAGAGAAATACCTCCAAACATCACTTGATTTTGAAAAAGTGGATGATTTGATAACCTCTGGAGCCATCCAGGCATAGGTTCCAGCCTGAGACATACGAGTCGTCTTATTTAGTTCTCGAGCTAGACCTAAATCAGTGATTTTCAGCGTTTTTCTAAACCAATTATTGTCATCTATAGGTTCGCTCAATAACACTAAAGGCAAACAATAATAATTATTAATCGATCAATTAATTGGAACACAATTCGAAAACAGAGATTCAAATGATTAAAACTAAACAAAAAAGTGTACCATTGCTTGACTTGAGGTCGCGATGTATTAGAGAAATAGGAGCCCTATTGTGTAAGTAATTCATGCCATCGGCTATTTGAATGGCCCACTCGACTATCACTGCCGGAGGAATTTGTTTTCCGGCCAATACTCTATTCAAAGAGCCGCCTCTCGCGTACTCCATAACGAGACACAGATTCGGTTCTTCTAAACAGACGCCTTTCAGGTGCACAATATTTGGATGATCTAAAAGCCAAAAAAGAGTGGCCTCTTGTCTAACATTAGCCAAAACACTAGAGATGTCTTCATTTTGGTCTTGACGCGCGGCCTTTATGGCAACTTCAGAGCCCTTCCAAATTCCTCTATAAACTTTACCGAAACCTCCGATTCCAATGACTTCATTGAGTTGTAATTCACAAAACTTTATTTGACAAATTTGTAGCCATTTGTCATTCAATTGGCAATTATTAGGGGTCACGAAATTGCTCGGAAATATACCGACCCTTTCGCCTATCTTTCCGGTCCACCAGCCTTTCAATCAATCATTAATTTAGAATTTAATTATTCATTATTTAATATTTAATTATTGATAACTTATTCAATGCATTAAATAATGGCTTTCATTTATTATTGCAATCATTGCGACAAATAATCAATGGATTAATTATGAGCTGAAGATATATTAAAAAATGGATACTTACCCTCATCTCCAGATATTTTGGTGTCCATTGAGAGCACTTCAACTCTATCACCTTTCTTAAGAGAGAGTTCGTCTTCACCCGAAGCCTCATAATCGTAAATTGCGGTCCAAATCGATGTCTTCTCATTGTCTTCACAATTGCGACCATTTCTGGAATTGTTGTTAAATTGAGAGTTGGGCCGAATTCTCTCCATTTGGAGCTATAATTGAATTAAATGGAACACAAATTGAGTGAAAATATTAAAAATAAGGTCAACCCTTAAACTAATGCTATATTAATAACAAGTTTTTTATTCATAAATACCTTTTTGTTGGAAAACAATTCGATCCTTTTTTTCACCGATTTTTTCAATACCAAAACCAATTATTACTTAACCCTTAATTCACATTATTTTCATTTAATCACATTTTTATCACATAATTAATTGAATTAAAGTTTTAGTCGAATCGCAAAAACAGAATTTATCGAAAAGTTATTTAAAAAACTATTTATTTTTCCTCTTATTTCGAGTTTTAAGCCTTAAAAGGATATCAAAAATCAATTAATTTTCAGTTAATTTTTACACTATTTTTATAATCAAAATAAAGCCATTTCTTTGATATTTGAGTTCTTACGAAAATTGCATAAAATATTCCTTTTTTATCAATTTATCAAAACTAATACAAAAATAGAAAATTGATTTAATTTTTAATAATAAATCCTATATTTATAAACACTAAACGCCATTAAACTCAATACAAATTCACATTGAATTGAATACTTTTTTAAAAATCCTATATTTTTATTCAACTTTTAATGCCATCTATTATGTATTTTATGCTTTATATGTTCTAAAAGTCCAAAGTTTTCACTAAAACTTTCAATACCTAATGATGTAATAGTGATAACAAAATACAGACAACAGAGTTATTAATTAATAAAATTTCTTTCAGTTCACTAAAGCTTTAAAAATAACTTTATTTATATATAAAAAATATTTTATGGTTCTAGTCTTGAACTCAAAGTGAGACCTAATTTTTGACAAAAACTTTATAGACTTGTAATTAAATAACAGTTTACTATAGAGTCAATATTGACTTTCTTTATACGTTTTGCTGATAAATATGTGTCTGAATATGATTTATGTTTATTTGAACTAATCTTTGAATATTTTGATTTATATTTTATGTACACTTATTATCAAACACGACACGACCCAATTAATTAAAGGTCATTAAATGAGTTAAACGATAGACTTATCTTACAATATAAGGGTCAGAGTCTATTTGTCACATTCCTATCAACAATCATTTGCGAAATGCATACATCAGATAAATAATCATTTAGAAAATTATGGCAAAAGTTTATTAGCATTCTTATTAGCATTACTTCTTCAATACAAAAAAGTATTAAAAATGAGTACTTCTGTTAAATTATTGAAATTATAACTCATAAATAAATTTAATGAGTTCATGAAATCATCGGATACGCAACAAAATAGATTATTTATCGATTAAATCGCTAAACAATATATCATTGAAAAGTCTAAATAAAAAGTTTATTCAATATATTTTGTTTATTAAAATATTGTTAATTATGAAAATTTGATTTCTTTATCCAGTTATTGATGAAAATAAACGAAAACAGAATTGATTGCAATATTTGCTAATAATAAATCTGATATCTGCTAAAAGGCAGAAAAGCTTTAAAAATCTAATTGAGCGAACTTTTATATGCAGTTCAAGAAATAGTAAAATTTATCTAAACTAATGATCGACTAATTTAGTTAAAAGATATGAATTAACCAAATGTTTATTTACATAATATTATAATTAACGTATATTTTGAGTTCAATCGTTTGGCAAAATATATCGTGTTTGTGACTCGCATTGAGATCAAACAGGTCTGAACTTTCGCAAAAAAACACTTTGAAAATCAAGGAAAGATTGTGTAAATTAATTATTACTTAATCTAAATATTTTATTATAAAATTTTTATTTTATTAGAGATGTGGTTAAGAGATAAGCGATTAAAATATAGTTCACTGAAAAACAGTAAATATTGATAGCGTTAAGTCATTTAATATTACATTAAATCCAAGTCAAAGCTTAAAATAAAACTGATATGATATAAATCAAGTTGAAATAGTTTATGGATCAAAATTTTTAATTAGTGCAAAATATTGATATTTCGGTTAAGAAGAATCGTGTGAAATAATTACCTCAAATATCATAATTAGATCAAATAAACTTCAACTAAATGGTTAATGAAGTTCAAAAAAAAGAGTGAGAACTAAGTTTGACCTCTCTTTCGATTCAACTTTATAATGGTTTCAATATATGCATATTTTCAATGTTGTCCTGAAGTAATGTAAGCAAATAGTTGTTAACATTTTTAGCCAATGAATACCTGAAACAGACTGATAATTATAATCTGAGTTTAAAGTCTGCACTACTCTACAATTACTATATTTATATAAATATTAAAACGGAAACTAAATGATAATTATAGTTCAACAAAACTATAACTATACGCAAGAATCTGATAAAATAGTCATAATTTATAATTGTTTTTTTTAATTACTTCTATCTGATAAATATTGAAACAGAATTCGCATTTTAATTTTGCTTAAAAATAACTCAAACGGAAAGTGGTTTTCATACTCACCGTTAAAATTAAAGGTCAGCTAAAGATAACAATTTGAGTGTTGTTTGCGATGTCTATTGTTTTGTTTTTTAACCAGAACGAGATTACATGGAATTAGAAACTAATTCATTCTGATTACAAAAGATTTGAACCATATTTGCACTGGGATTTGAAGTTAGTTACTTATGGCTTGTCTAAAATAAGTGAAGTTCTCTAGTGTCAAAAATGATTTTTTGATTATTTAACAAGAATGAGAACAAAATGTTATCGCACTTATCGTTCTTAAAATATGATTGAACTGAATCTCAAACTATTCAATTCCTGTTGACTATAAAATTAAAGCAAAAATAATTGAAGGTTAAAAGTGAAAAGAGTAGTAAATGCTTATCAGAGAAAAAATGATTTTTCTCCTACTTTTCACCCAATATTAAGTACTCTAATGTCATTGTATTCCTTATTTGTTATCAAAAAGAATTACATAAGTTTAAGATAACTATATCACTAATTGTTGACAGTTTGAAGATAACGAGACTATCCTATCCTACTTTACTTATTAATATGTAGTTAAAATTGACTCGCCTTGAATTTAATTGACTCAAACCTATTGTGAAGCCCTCACCCATCAAAAGAGAAACATTACATTACATTATATCTACTTTTTAATTATTAAAACTTCATGAATTAATATTTAAAACATTAAAGAATGAATTGTTAGAAAGAACTTCACAAAGCAAATAAAGCACACAAAAGAGTTATTATAAATGAATAATGATTTACTAAATACATATCTCTTAAATACTATTTACATAATTTGAAACAATGAATATCTGAACGTTTATAATGTGAATGCAAATTAAATGAACTTAATTATAATCGACATTTTGAACGATAATAATGCATTACAGTATGAAATGAGATTCGGATGGCATCGATTTATGTCTGGATTGGCATTGAAATGATTTGAATTCGTATTTTAGGAATTTATAAAAAGATAAATAATAAAAAATGATTGAACTATAAAAAAAAGTAACCAAATTCTCAATCGAAAGATCACTCAAAAAAACATTCTTAGTATAAAAGAGACGCATTTCCCCCAATTAAATATCCCCTAAATTGTAAGCTAATTACTAAAATTTCAATATTTTCTGTTCCAATGCGACTGCTGTCCGTCAGGATCTTGTCTTTTGTATCGTTTGTCAGGACGCGAATAAAGAGCGGCCACATCAGCATTGAGTGTAATTTCATTAGCTTCACGAAAACCTTCATTAACAGTTCCCCTATTAATCCTTTGATGATTATGATGATCATAAGGGTCCAAACGCGCTAAACCCGGTTTATATGATCCCGAATGAATCCCTGTTGACTGCAATTGAGACCACGCAGAAGCATATTTGTGATAAAAGCCACTGTTGTCACCACTGCTGTCGAATGTACTTATAGTTTGAGCGTCTAATGCATTGTGACTGTTCTTTAATCTGAATTATTATATAATGATAGATAAGTTAACGATCAATCAAACTTAATGAAGATTTAAATGAAGCGGATAAATGGAAAATTAGGGTAAATTTCATGCACAAAAAACCATAAAAATGAGTCCAAATTCTAGCCCCTCATTGCCCGTCACATAAGTTTTAGTATTATTAGTAAGATATAAAATACCGGTATTTGTCATTTCATGCCCTCTCACCTATTTTTGATAACAATCAATAGTTAGGCATATATGTCGATTGAGTTGCAGGAGAATCTCTCCACAAAGCACTGACGGTAGCGCTTCTCTTCTTTGAAGTGACGCTATTTTTAATACAGTAATGGTAAAAGCAGTGGTTAGCCATGCAATCAATGTGAGGGGCAATGACTAGTATTCGTTTTTGTATTAGTTTATTAGTATTTCTATTGTTTCAATCGGAAAATTAGACAATTAGACAGTACTCGACACTCACCTCCTCACTATAATTACGACTATCGTGATAACAGCGGCTAAAAATACGAATCCTCCGAAAACCCCTAAAGCGATTATTCCTCCCATATTGAGTCGCGCTGTCGCTGCCTTATTGTTAGACTTTAATAGACTATCGTTTATTTCATTGTCTTGAGTTCTGACAACATTCAGATTTGGTCGAGTAGTTCGAATTTTAGCTGAAGGTTTGCGTGTTGTTGTAGTGGTAGTTGTACTGAAACTCGTAGAGACTATTGACGGTCTTCTAGTATTTATATACGACGGCTGAGGAGGAGGTGTCGTACTCGAAGAAATTGGAATTAAAGATATTAGTGGTGGTCCTCGAGATGGTAAATGCTGACGATCTATGTTAGGCCACGACTGAGTGGGTCTAGATGTTGTCGTTGCTCTTGTAGTTGTAGTGGTCGAAGTGGTTCCTCGAGTAGAAGTTGAAGTCGAACTTGTACTCGAAGGCCTCTTATCTATGAAAAAATTTTAAATTTGATATAATTGTAAATTAAACATCAAATCGTATAATAGTTACCTCTACAAAAGCCGGGCTGTCCGTCCCAAAATCCGGCGACATTGCACACTATCGACGATTCTCCTATCAGTTCAAATCCTTCTTCACAACTATATTCAGCTACTGTTCCAAAGATTGTACTATTCGATGAAAGTCTAACTACACCACTGGCTATAATCGGGGGATTAGGACATAAAACTGGTTCACATCTTGGCGGCGGACCATTCCATCGTTCATCAACATCACAAACAAGTTGTCCGCGACCTACTAATACAAACCCCTCTTTACAGGAATAATTAACTCCACTCAGATATGATCGCGTGTTATTTGTCAATACATAGTGTCCATTAGATATGGTTGCGGGGAATCCGCATTCAAGGTCTAGATAGCAAAGGAAATAGTCAAATAATTAGCACTAATAAAGCAGAGATTTTCACATCAATCATACATTTGCACTTTGGAGAAAATTCACTGAAAAATCCATTTGGAAGACATGTTCGGATATTCGGTCCGATTAGTAAATTTCCATCAGAACAGCGGTATTCTATGATAGAGCCGATATCAACACTTCGCGCCAGAATAGTTGAATTTGAAGGACGTTCAGGTTTGCCACAAGTGAGTGGTCTGTGTTGACACATGAAATTGAGATTTAAATTGCAATTAGTGTCAGACCAGAGCCATCCTTTGGTACCATCGAAGCGCGAACAATTATCTTTAGTTCCGGGAAGATTCCAGAACGAAATGGTCACGTCTTTTCCATTAATCCATTTCCAATTTACAGGATTTTTTGGATCGCGCAGAGCTCCCAACCAGTATTGACCATTCGGATCATTGCGATGCCTTCTATACAGTTCCCAACTCAAGAAGCCTTGAAGTGCTGGCGAAGTTTCATCGACCAAATTTCCACCTCTCACTTCACAAAATCTTCTCGCATTATCAAAATTTAAGGGTTGATTATTGTAAAAGATATAACATTTGCCATTGTATGTGGAAGTACTTCCTAATGGCTGATCTCTGAATGAGGGGCACTGTTCTATTGATAGAGCTGTCGGAAAATAAATATTGCAATAAAGTATTAAAGCAAAAATTGTAAGCGCGTCGAGTAATTGTGAAATATAGTTACCGTGATCTGTATAAACAAACACTTCGCATATAGATAATGGATTTCCTGGTGATTCAAGTGTAATACTGACAAATGCTCCGGGCATTGGTCGCGCACATGGCAAGAATAGTGGTCTTCCTTCTTCAATAAATCCCGTGAATTTATTACAAACAGGATTGATTCCAAGATCTGGTCTATTATTTCCAACCCTCACAGTAATAATAGCTGGTCTGTTAGCCGAACAGCACGAGGAACCGAAATCAATTCGCACTAACTATTTAAAGGGTAACAAAAATAATTTGAACTGAAAAATATGAATTTTAAATTAGTGTTTTGATTATTACCTGCACGAGAACAGGTTCAAGAAGATTAACATAAAACCAGGGCGATCTTTCAGCCTCTGTCATTGTACAGGTATTTCCATTATAGAACGAACTTGTGCCTAATTTTGTTAAAAGTTTTTAAACAAATTACATGAAATTAATTTCAAGTACTGTACACCTTATTAAAAACAATAATATTGAATAATTAACACAACATACTTCCATCCACTGCTTTCTGAGCTGAGCCTTGACCAACTGTTGATGATTGCATCGCTGCTTTTCCAACTGCCACATTAAGAACTGTAAATTGATATATTATGTCATTATGTGAGAAAATTTCACAAAATAATAATTAATTTGTAAATATTTCTTTTTTTCTTTCAAATTATTTCGTAATAAGACATTAATAATAAGGCATTTATAAGAAAGCGCTTACAATCTGTTTAGTAGGGCTTTTCATATTTTACAATTACATTTATTATCGTTATGACAGTATATTTTGCTGAATATGACCTGAATTAAAAGTATTTTCATTATTAAAGTACTTAAACAGTATTTTCAAACGTGATTCACGAATAATATGTTTATGCAATAAATTAGATAGACTTATGAATTCAAGCATTCATTTTTTAAATATTGTTTATTACAGTTATATTGCATTTTATATGTAATTATCACATCAGAAAAAAATACTTTCACAGTTAACAGTCTTAACAGTCGATTGCGTAACCTTAATATAATGTACTTTAAGGTAAAATAATATTCAATATTGTTCTTTGTCTTGAATTATTCAGAAGGAAGTTCGCTTCTATGGTATTGAGTTTGTTCATATAAACAACAATGAAAGCTGTTATCAGTGCAATATTTTTTTATTTCATAAAGTTTAAATGAATACAAAGATTTATTGTTTAGTATAAAAATGCTTGTAAGCAATCCTTCAATAATCCTCACAAAGTCAAGTGAAAGATAAATTAGACTCTGAACTCTGAAAAGGATTTTTGCCTCATTTCCTTCATTCCTAACTTCACACGAAACCTATCAGATAGTGTTAATTCTATGTTATTCCGAAATGATGTTAATACAAACCCCACTGAGATTTGAGGCAAATATTTTGAGAGTATTATTAAGACTTTTTCTTAAGAAAAAAATAAAGAAATACTCTTTTTTCAAGATGTGAGTAAAGGAAAAGCTGCGAATTAGAAGCAGATTGAGAACAACTAATATTATTGTTAGGACTGAGGTCAAGGATGAGAAAGCATTTGTTTAGAAAAAAAAATGACGTTGAGTTTTGGTAGTAATGTATTAATATTTAGTTGGAAAGAAAAAGAAGATGCTTTGAGTTTGAAAATAGTGAGCAAAGCGAGCATTGACAGCTTCACTGATTTTTTTCACTTCCTGGTTAATGCAAAAGTGCCAATCACTTACTCACTATTGAAAACTCTTGATGTGCGATATCGTGAAATTAAAGACAAAAAAATATTATAGTAACGCATCGATTCATATTCATGAATATTTGATGCAAAGCTAGTACTCAATAATGCTTGCACTCAATTGTTGAATGGTATGATAGAAGGATCATCTCATCTAACATGACCAACAAACACAATGATATAAATAAGCGAAGCAAAGCATTAAAACCTAAATATACTTAAGAGAATTTGCCCACCATTACAGCATTTACAGCATTTAACATTAAAATAGTAATTTATAAGCAAAAATGTGTCTTCCATTAAGAAAAAACAAGATGATTTGAACTTGAAAAGCTAAAATGCTCGAGTTGAACGACCTAACCTGTGTTGTGCCTGCTTTGCCTCTCTCTTATTACCGCGAAAAGCTTCGAGGCGATAGCAGCCCTAACTCAAAATTACTGCATTTTGCTTGAAAAAAAATAATTTCGCAAATACTAAGTTATTCACATTACGTACAACTAATTCATTGCACCGTTTTTCAAACTAAATTATGACTTACTATGACTGATATTGAATGGTATTTCAATCAAATTCATATAATTCTAACTCGGAACTTATGTTACATAATTATTCAAAAACACAACTTTAAAATGAACTTAATTTTATAAATATCGCTTTCATTATGTTATTAAAATAAGTTCATAAGATTGGTCTCGAAATATATATTTTTTCTTCATATATTCTGATCGCTGACATAATTGGTTACACTCGAGAGAGTAATAAAGAAAAAAAACAAAATTCGGGAGTTTCATTAAAAAATAATAATCTTAATTAATATTATTAAGTATTTCGATTTAATTTAAAGTCTATAAACTATTTACTTATTAAACTTTTGTTACAGTTATAGAATGGGGTTTAATACTAAAAGGTTTTAAGCTTAGCCCAATTTTGAGATACAGACTATATATTTTTTGATAATTATCAAATGGTATGATTTTTGCATAAAGAAAAATACTTTCAAAAGAGATTAATAATTTATTAATAAGGTTAATATCATTTGAAACGCAATGCAATGCAGAATTCGTTAATAAGAAGTTTAGTCAATCAGTTCGGGTAAAGCCCCTCTTTTCAAGTCCAGCGATCAAAACTAGTTAAGATATGTGGTGAATGTGTGCTATACAACACATTCATCTTATGCCAGCACAAGCCATGCATTACCATAATCTTTGCCACTAAAGTAACGATTATCTGATGATGAAACGACTTAAAACATTATTTTGGGTCAATACCAATGCAATCTTATAAAAAATATATAATTTGTGATTCGAAGTAAACCCTTGACATAAACACATAAACTAAACGAGTTAACAAACACTTCGATGTAATCTTTTGATTAGATGCAAATATCATACTATAATTTAATGCAAATACTGAATGAGAATTTCAATTATAATAAAAGCCGAGCGAAATCTAAACTTCCGCACAAATAAGAAAGAATTAAAGCGTGATTTACAGGCACTGCGCTCAATAGAATCAGTTCAAGATCACAATGTGATAAGCCCAACAACACTTATTTGTACTTTCGTTTTCGATAATTATCAGTAATTTTTTTACAATATGTTTTGGTTAGTGCTTAACGACCCTCAATATAGAATATCCTGTAGTTAAATATGACTCAAACTCACCACAAAATGGAATTCCGACTGGAGTCCATGTTCCGTTCTGATTGCAGGTTCGCCGCGAGGGTCCCAACAGTTCATAACCGTTATCACAAGTATATGTGGCTATTGTGCCGGTCTCTATAAAATCTGTTGTTAGTGAAACACTGGCATGTGCTGGAGAGCCCGGATATCCACATGAGTCCACTGTAAAAAATAAATAATCTTGTGATGAAACAATTTAGAGATGCACTCGATATTAGACAGACAAACAATAAGCTCATTATTTAACAATTATTTTATTAAAAACATGTCACCATTTATTATGATAGATATATTAACTTAAGAGAATCTTTTTAGACTTTAATTATTTAATTGAAAAAGAACACATTGATTGTTAGAAAACTCACCAGAATTTATATTCTCTAAAAGTAGTAGTAATAATAAAATTGAACAAAACATTTTCATTTTTAAGTATAAATAAAAATCCTTAAGAGCCCGCATCTTAACAATAAATTTGATGATTGACTAGAGAGTACTAGTGATGAATAGCAATGTAAGTGTCACTCAAATCAATCAGTGAGTAAGTAATAAATAAAAGAACATAAAAAATTGAAACATAAAATCACAAGTTTCTAAAAGATGCACATTTGACATAAAGCGTGTTTCAACTATTTCTACGGCACTCCTATGAACAAACTTTTTACTGAACACTCGACTGTAAACAACTTCAAAAGGAACTTGAAGTATACGAAAGAAATTGGTTTGTCTCGCCTTTCCTACTTCTCATTGGTTAGAGTTCTTTTACACCTGAGCAGGATTTTTAACGTAGAGCAAACATAAGAACGTATACTAAACAACAAACTGTATATATATGTATGGACTGTATATATGTTGACTGTATATATGTGTTGACTCTCAGGTGAAGCACCCGGAAAACAAGGTTTAAAGAAAAGAGTTCTGACGTATTGGCTTTACCTCAAACCAGTGAACCAATATCCTTATGTTAGCCTTAACATTGTATGCTTCAATTGATCACATTCCGAAACAAAAATGTGCAAAAATTGACCAAAACTTGAGCAGATCTTATTCACCAGATCTTGTTTTAACATAGGATAGGTCTAACTTTCTGCACCTTAAGCTATGTGTCATGACTCTAATGGATTAACTATTTTTTGTTATAAATTAAACCTTTTATTCTAATGTACTATTAATACTATTAATACATTTACATTTGGAAATCTTTTTGATATTTAGATCGTTCAGGAATTGGGTTGAATTGAATATATTTTGTTGTCTTTGGCACTGATTATTGTTATTATATTTTACATCAAAACATCTGTATTAGTATTAAAGACGGATCTAAATGAGAACAGAATTTGAAGGGTGGAAATCATGTTTCTCATGCATAACAATCATTTTAAAAGTTTTATTAAACATTTTTATAGTATAAAACAATACACTTTTAAACTCTTTATTGGCAATAAGACAGCATTACATGAGAGTTGACCCAAATGTTGATCAAAAAATTTTCGGTAAAAGTTCAATGACTTGAATTTCAATGTCGATCATTTAATTAACTGTAAAACGTGGTAATAATTATTGGCAAAAACACGTTTAAATAATGGTTTCGGATCAGTAAATAGTTGATCGCATATTAATGGCATATCTTGTCTGTAATCGTTTCGACCTAATCGCAAATCTTCAACTTTCCAAATATCATCGAAGCGACATTTTCCGCTCCAAGAGTAACAATAATTTTTCTCCAATACTATATAATCGATTGAAAGCGACGACAGATCTTTATGAACGCCAGAGAGTTCATGAGAACTTTTTAAACACGTATTAGTGTGAGAAAAGTTTCTGAAGTTAGTCTTAAATTTGACTTTTTTGTTGCAAAATAATCATTACCTGTATAGTTGATATATAAGATAAGTTCGATTCCTAATCAATGACGACTCATAGTATGGATGATTAACTGAATAAATATTAAATAAATAGTTATTCATATATTATATAAACTGATATTAATTCAAAAAGAAAGCTAAACCATGAGTTTGAAACTTGTTTTAGTAGGAATTCGTTTAATTAAAGTTTATAGGAAGCAACCATTTCAAGATTATGTCAAATTAGTAATAATCAAAAGTCAGTCGGTTTGATATTACATACAACCAAAACCCCTACAAATCTTTAATATTTCTGCAATATTTCGATCGTTTCAAATAAAATATTTCTGTATTGATTATCATAAGAAAATACTAGATATAAATCATGAATGCGATAATGCAAATAAAATTTTTATTTAAACGAGTTTTTCAGTTGAAAGGTCTTTAGAAGTCTGAGAAAACTGAAGATTAAGTGATTCGAAAGAACTTAAGCCATAATTATATTCTAGTGTCGAGTCATTCTGTGTATTCACCAAAGGTGTCATTTGAATGAAAACGGAAGGTTTGTTTAGGCCTTTATTTGGGACGATCAACAAAATATGTTTACTTGTGCCATTTTTTATATCCTTTCTTTTGTTTCTTTAGTTTACAAAATATTTGAGGAAAAATTCACAAATTTCAAAATCTAATTAAGATTTTGATCTTTATTTAAGGTCTGAATTCTAAACTTATCGATGAGAGAAGTAATTCATAAAGTATTTATTTTTTTAAAGACATTCAAACTTAACTTTTAATTTCAATAAATTAAAATTTGATAAAGTTTTTTCTTTAAAGACATTGAAACATAACGTTTTTGTTTGAATAAATTAAAATTTCATAGTTGTCGTTAAAGTTAGAAAATTTCTGAATGAGCGAAACTTGTTGAGTGTGAAAATAATTCAGTAAAGTATTAGTGACTAAAGCGGTTTTTTGAAGGATCGTTGACTTAAATAAATTTGAAGAGAGTTCACAATAAAAAAAAGTGATACCATATTAAACGATAAGAATAGAGATAAAATCTTTTCTACTATTTTATAGGTTAAGTAATAAATAGGAAAAGATTACAAACAGTTTGTAGTTTCCTATAAAATAGTTATGCATAAAATTATGCTATTCGTGAAATTCCTATTCGAATTCCAATAGTTCTCATATAAAACAAAATTCAAAATAGAGCAAAATTATGCTTTTTTCTATCTCTAGTTACATGGAATATATGGCATTAAGTCTTATAAAATTGTTACTTTCGGTTACAATGATTTCAGATTTAAGCTTAATATATAATTATGTCAGAAGTTATTTTTTATATTTTTATTATAGCTCTATTGCAGAAATATTTTTTATTGTACTATACATTATATGTAATGCCATAATTTTATGCCTCAAAATAAATTTTCATCAAATGGTATTTTTTGAGAAAAGAAGTCGAATAACGGAAAAGAATTTTAAGTTATAAATAGATAACAAAAGAAAGTTTGATTATGTTTCATATAGTGTTCAAATGAAAGTATTGTACTGTAAGCAAGGTTTAATTATATTACCGATTGGTCTTCGAGTAGATAACATCAAATTAGCCATAGTTGGCATTGTTCCTAAAAGTCAATTAGAACTATATATTAACTTATAAGTTATCAAATTATAGTTGAAATAGTTTTGAAATATATCAAAATTGGTCGATCAAATTTAATAGGATTGAAATATTTGAGAATTAGGTAATGCACATTTCATATTGAAGGAAATTATTCACAAAAATTATGAATAATAGCTTGAAAAAAAGGAAATTTATAGTTCTTAAGGGTTATCGCTCTTACGTTCTCAATATACAAACACAAACCATAGATTAACTTAAATTTTAATATTTTTTTAATGCGAAAAAATGTAATGTTCAAGAATAGAGCGCATTGAGAATAGAATATAAGTTATATTAATATTTGAATTCAGATCCTAGTTTTGTGCAGTAATTTATTTGGCGATAAACATTACACTGAAATTAACTGCAGTGCTTCACAGTGACAGTTACGTATAATCTCATAATAAACTTGACTCTCTAGTGGGCATTCACTTGAATGAAAAAAATGTTTTTCAAAAAAAACTTTGCAGTAACTCATCCAACTTTGTTAGACTTAGATAAAAGTTGATTTATAGCAATTAAAATTAAATATAAGCATAAATTAAATGTTTATTCGGAGTCTTAAATTGAAATTTAAGTTTGATTCAAACTATTTTATGTCCTTATTTGCATTCGCACTGTTTGTTAATCAAGTTTATAGCAAACATAACTATCACTTTTCTTAATTGAAGCTTAAGTTCTCAAGTATTTATTTTATTTAATAACAATTATTAAATGTTAATTTCATTCACAATTGTTTCAAACATTAAAGTTGTAATCTTTTAAATCTAAATATCTAATGAGAGGTCAGTGTATTTGTTGGTCATATTTAACACGAAAAGAATGAGTGCAAGTCTCAAGACTTGGTCGGAAAAAACAAGAGTTGTCTTAGTGACAAATTAGGCTAATTATAAGTTTTTGTATAATACCTGCAAAAACGGAGTTTGGATGAGTAGAAGAAATGGTAAATTGAATGAGTTCTTCAAGGGGTTGATTAAAATACTCTCCAATATTACTGTATTGGTATTTGATGTTCTGAATACCGTAACGACTACTTAATGAAATCAGTAAAGCAAAGATCGTCATGTATCGTAGATTTAGACTCGAACGACATAGCAGTCCAGTCATAATACATAATTGCGGCACAAATAATAGCTTAAGTCTCATTATGAACAATGCCATAAACATAAATAGTACAGTTTGAATGACATTGAATTGGATGACCGGCTTATTTGGCCATTTGATAATTGAAATTATAATCACTATAATCGAGAAGGGCATTAATGCGGTTAATGTCATTGATTTGATGTCTTCTAATGGCAAAAAATCAAATTCTGGGCTACATGTGTATAAAAGTGTGTGAAAGTCACGATAATTACTAAGTTTTGACAACAATAGATTCCAAATATGAGAATCATCTCTATTGCCAATTAATGATGAGATCAACACTTTCAAGATCACTGTCAGACTAAATACTGACAGACAATTCATTGCTATTCTTATTATTTTGGCCTTAATTGCGGTAATGCCTAACATATGATTCAGTTTGTCATTCAGTTTATCATTAAGTTTAAAGTTTGTTAATATAAAATTCATAATTAAATTTGAAACAATAAAACTGAAATACAATGACGTGAGTAAAAAAGTGTTAAAAAACATAATAACAATAGAGAAAAGAATGGCATAAAAGTTAAATTTAAATAAATCATTAAGAAAACTATTTTTAGAAAGTCGTGTTTGGAGGCATTTAAATGTTAAAAATAAACAAATTAGTTGTGAGAATAGAATGAATTGTGAAAATTGCCAACAGATAAGTAGTCCGACAACTATTACAACGGTTATTAAACCATTCAATTGTGATTGAGATTCAAGAGAATAATTGATATAACAATGAAGTAATAGATATATTGGATATCCAAACGATTCTCTCAAGTTTGGTGTCCACTGAACACGACTACAATTCGAGTGATTGTAACTAAACATTAAAACACTTAAGAAACCTCCGAATAGACTAAAGCCACTGATAATATAAGAGTTGAGAAAAATAAGACCACAAACAGTACTATTGAAAATAAATATTGAGTTTAAGTAAAAGTAAAAATGATCTGAAATTCCTTCACAACTCTCGACAGGCGATAAATCGTGTCCTCTGTTAACAATCCAACAGTTTATTAATGGCTCAATACCTAAATAGTTAAGTATTTGATTGAATGAACGATAGGTTAAGCCTATTATTAATTCGGGATAAATATTAAATTTCTTCAAAGCGTTTATAGTATTCGGAAATTCAGTCAAATTATCATTAATTATGGTATTTATAGAAGCCATTAATGAGTTGCCATTCATTATGTCTTTTCGGTCAGCGATTCGTTTATAATAATTCAAATAAAATCCCATTTCTGTCCTGAAAGACATTTCGCGCTCAAGAGTTGATAAATGAGAGAAATGTCTGTCGTTTTCAAATAATTGATGTAAATGTTTGTTATATATTATGCTTAACAGCAATGATATCAATAATGCGAACACTGTTTTACTTCTCATTATTTATGCATTAATTAATGAAAAACTTTAAACCAAATTCAAAATAGAGCACAACTTTTTATTTACTTTTTATTTGAACATGTTTTCAAACATAAGGACATCTGTTGTGCAAAATATTTATTGAAACTTCAGTAGAGCTTAATTTGAAAGTAATTTTGATTCATTAATAAATATTTTTAAATTGATATTTTAATTATTTTCAATTTTTTTTACACTTTTGTCAAAATGAAAAATTCTATCATAAATATAACAAATTTTACAATCAGTTTTTACATAAGTTTAGCTCAAATTGTTTGGCATTAGATTAAAATTAATTTTGATTAAACGCTGAAATTGAGAAAAAAGTCTTAAAAAGTCTTAAAAAATCTTCAATTAGTCTAAAAATCTGGATTTAATATAAAAATATAGATAAACACAAACTATATAAATATGATATCGAAAAGTAATAATTATTTTCTGCATATCATAATAAGTTTAATTAAAAGTAAAATTCAATCATTGTTTGCATTAACTTCTGTCTAATTGTTGTCCTCGAGTTTCACTTCTATCTTAATCTTTACTTCATTTTGGATCTCATTATCGACAGAATGAGTCACAATTGAATTTGAGGAATTGAAGACATTTTGTTGACCAGAAATATCATCATTTGTCTCATGAGTTGAGAGTTGTCCGAAAACATCTTTAACCAAATTCTTCGAGACTCCGGCCACTCCTTTAGCGATATCGAGATTAGACAATAAATCTCTTCTAATTTTTCTCTTTCTTGAGGGCAAATCATTTCGATATTGAATTTTATTCTCAAAGTCAACACAATAGTCAACGCCAGCGATCGTTATCTCACATCTAATAAATTAATTATTGAATCATTTGAAGTATTCAATCAAATGAAGAAGTGATTACTTTTTAAGTCCCGAATTGAACGCTTGTTCGAGTTGTTGACAACTCTTGTAATCGTATGCCCACCAGCCCTGACCTCTCTTTCCTGAATAATACCATTGATTTGTCTCAAAAGCAACTGAAGGTCTGTCAGAATTGAGTCTTTTCTTCACAAATTTGGGTCGATTTAATATATTTTTGTTGATTCTCTGAAACATAATTCAATAATTTATTAAAGAATTTAATCAAAAAAAAGAAAATAATAATAATTTGAATTAATTTATTAAATAATTAATACATGTCTACAAAGAGGACACTTATTGTTATGATTTGTGACTCCTTTTATACATAAATAACAAAATATATGTTTGCACTTTAATTGTATGGGAAATACACATAAACTCAAACAAATCGGACAATTCATTTTATATATAAACCTAAATATTTATTAATTTATTATTTAATTTATTATTAAATTTATTATCAATTATTATTGTATTTATATAGATGTCAACATATTATGCAATACAATAACTATGAAAAGTGATAACAACTTAAAAGTAGAGATAAACGCCTGAATATAACTCATGACCGAAAAGTTTTAAAAGTTTTTAAAAGTTTTTAAAAGTTTTTAAAAGTTTTAAAAGTTTAAAATCGATATATTTTTAAAAATCAAACTCAGAATATTTTTTATATTTGAAGATTGACTTTAATTCAATTGTGATTCCTTAATATTACTGCCGTAACCATAATATACTCTTTCCACGTGAAACTGTAATATATATCTTAATACATGACAAGTCTATTAATTCGATACATTCTGTTTATCATTTTTA
>JAQIWZ010000244.1:0-23773 GCA_034697245.1 Malaconothrus monodactylus | reverse complement strand
GAATTCTAAGAATTACAATTAATTCATTTGCTCATTAATTGTATCCAAAACTTACACAAGAATGCGATTTAAAATAAATAATTTTTGAGATAAGAAAATGATTCATTATTCATGAATCGCAATATTCAACAATCTTTACGAATGCATGAACTGAGTCTAAAATTGTATAAAACCCCAAAATAAACAGAAGCAAAATAAATAATTCAATAAATTTAATTTACTAAATAAATAGAAAGCCCTGAATTTCTTAAAGCTGTTATTCAAAAAATGAATTATTATTTCAAAGTTTCAAAGCATTCAGAATGATTACAAACACTTTGCTTATAAAAGAAATTTTCATTGAACTTTCAGTTGCAAAGTTTAAGGTTAGCTTATTTTGAGTTTGGCTTTTATGTAATGTTAAACTTTGGGCTGAGGAAGGACTCAATACTCGGAACTTAAGTTTCTTATATAATTCTACAAACCAAAAGTCGACATATGGTGGCAACAAATAGTCAAAAGATGTGCAGAGACCCAATAAATCTTAGAGTTAGGGTTTAACAAATAGAAATTGTGTAATGAAAAGTGTAGAGAGGGGATAGTTCAACAATAAGTAGTCCATAAGTAGTCCAGGAAGAGGTAAAGCAACAAATCAAATTTGCATAAAGCATATAAACGCTTTTAACGCTATATTTGCACTTTTACATATCATATATCAAAACGAAAAGTCTATCTATTTCTTCTTTATTATTGAAGTTGTCATAGTTTCTGATAATTTAGTTATTTTTAGTAATTATCATATTTTATTAGAGCTCTAGGTTTTAAGCAAATAATACTCAAGCCTTTTAATTACAATTTATATCAAAATAAACATTCGCTGAATATTTTTTATGAGAGAATTTTAATAAAATTTATCAAATTTTTAT
Organism: Malaconothrus monodactylus; assembly: GCA_034697245.1. NCBI lineage: Eukaryota > Metazoa > Arthropoda > Arachnida > Sarcoptiformes > Malaconothridae > Malaconothrus > Malaconothrus monodactylus. Next base: position 22,868 of record JAQIWZ010000244.1, on the reverse strand, counting down.
GAAATACTGATAAATATATATAACTAATGGACACTATTCTCGGCATTTAAAGCTCTAATAGTTTACGATTAGTTGATATTTTCATTATTAGTTTGATTACAAAAATCCTTCAGTTAATAAGTAGTTTATAAGTAGGAAAATAGATTTCAAAAACAACTCAAAGGGCACATCATTAATAAGTTTTATAATAATTGACTTTTAATTTTCTTTTGTTGGCTTTATTCATGAATCGCTAATTCAATATTTGTTACGCAAATTATATATGATTTATATGTAAATCACTATTTTTAACGATTATCTCAAAGAATAATAAGAGTTCGTTCTTATAATAAGAATTAATCAGGCATTTGAAACAATAAATCATTTAAATCAGTCTATGATTATATCATTCTTCATTCTATTCAGTTATGGATGAAATGACACTTTAATTAATTCGAGTACTAAATTATCTCATCTGTTAATCAAGCAATCAATCAAATTATTATTATATTTAATCAATTCATAAAAATTTCTTAATCTGAATATCAATATATACGCAGTATTTTTAAAGTAATATCACTTGAAAGTTTTGTCGCTTAACTCAATATTTCAATATTTATTATATAATAAAACTTAACGGTTTCTTATACCGAATCGATTCTGAAATTTTTCTCAAATAAATTTTATATTATTTTTAAATTCTTTGGCTAATAGTACGAGAATTGAGACTCAGTAGAAAATCAATAGACAATAAGGGATTTTTTATGGAGACTTTGAAAGTGGGTTCAAACCCTCTGATGACTTTTCATTAAAAATTGTCTGCAAATCATCTTTTATTAGTGATTATTTAGAATTAGTTTATATTAAAATTGAGTCAAAACTGATCCATAGTGTAATATAAGTCCGGGTTATCAACATTTTTAGTTATTTCGATAAGATTTGAACTTTTTTTTCAAAATATTTCGATTAAAAAATTCAATGAACTGACAAATAGCTAAAAACATTTCAAATTTAAACTATTATCTAATGCTTAGTTTAAATGTCAAAAATTTGATGAACTTTTATTGTTTTTGAGACTTTGAAGAAGTTTTGCTCAATAACTGAAGAATAATTCTTTAAATTAAAAGAGTTTATGTTGATATCAATAGTAGATTTAGTAAAAGATAAGTTAAGCTCAAAATAGATCAATAGATCATTGAATTGTGTTTTGACTCGACTTCGACTTAATATTGAACTTACATTTTAAGGAAAAACATTTTGCTTTTTATTTTATCATAAGTTCATAACTGGTTAGCAATAATATAAAAGAGATAGAAATTAATTTGAAAATATAATAATCAGCATTACATTCATTGCTATTTATAATTAATCTTAAAAACGAAATTAAGATAAATTTTGTGACATTTATTGTATTGTATTTATTGTATATTATATTGAATGCATTGTATGCGAAAAGACATAAGCATTAGTTGCATAAGCATTGGTTACAAACTTTATTACGAGAAAAATATTTTCTATTCTGGTTTTGTCTATCAGACAGACTAAAGATTATTATATAGTGGTTGCGCTTCTGTTGCACTTCCAGACACTGCTATACAGAACTCTCTTTGCTATACACAACTCTCCTCTAAAACTCCAGACATTCACAATGGAACAGTCCTAACCATTACATACTATATGTCGCAAATTTTGTGCTGCTATTTTAATTTACTTTTTTTTCAATATTTATTTTTTATCATAAATTATTGAACTAATTCTTCAAAATTTATACATTATTTAAATAGTTATTTAGCAAAAGGTGTTTTAAATAATTAGAAACTTTGAAAAATATTTGAAAATTAGTTGGTATTAAGGAAGAAATAAAGTGAGGGTTGGGCGAAGTGTTTGATCCCTAATAAGTTAGAATTGATGTTAGTCTGAATTGATTGTTAGTCTGTCTGTTAGTGTCTGTTGTGTTGTGTGTCTAAAGTCTAGCCATAGCCTTGATTTGACTGCAAGAATAGGCTCTATCTTATGAATTGACCAAATATTGAAATGAGAGCATAGCGTATAGTTATGTATGATTTATTTTATAGTTTTCACTTAAATACTAATACAATTACTAATTATTTTTTACGTTTTTATGTCTCAGTTCTACTTTTGATTCATTCATTAATTATTAATTATTAATTATTTTGTTTAGATTTAGTTTTTATTTAAATAATAATAAAGAATTGGTTAAAGACTTAACTGTGATATATCACAACAACTCATTCATTGTTAAGATTGAAATTTGTTTGCTTTGAATATAATGAGACGATTCTGTCGCACATTTATGAACATCAAATTTTTGGTAAGTCTTAAAATAGATACTAACCTTTCATACAATTTATGCCAATTTTTTTTACTATATCTTAAATACTTTCGATAATTGAGTTCTTATGTCAAAAGTATTTTAAAGTCATTAAATCAATGAATTATTGATATATTTTTGTTAATTATTATTGTTTTTATTGTTTATAAAATACATAACATTTTTATGTAAATAAAAATATAATCGCTTTTGAATAACATAAATAACTATTAGTTTATGAATTGATTATTGATATATCGTTTGAGAACTCAAAGAGTGAATCAATTGAATGGATTGTTGTCTAAACAAAGTGTTAATATTTTTCAGTTCATAGTTTATATCGACGTATTGTAGAAGTTGTATATCTTTTATTGGATTCATTGAGATGTGCGTCCATTAGACCAAAAGTGGCACTAATTAGTAGTCATGGAATGTATGATCCGGTGGTTTCTCATCTTTTTTGTCATTTGGCTCCAAACAGGTATTCATATCTATTACTGAAGTCTAATCTAATGATAATTAATGTTTGGTTTAATCCATAAACAGATGAAAAGAGTGCGACCGCTTCTTTGGATTGCGCGTACTTTAAGCCAGAAATTGACAAAAATATTAAATATGTCCCAACCAAAGACCTACCTTTGGTCTCAACAACTACTCAATCAACCAATAGTTTTAATTCAGCCGATGAGGCAAACAAAACAACTGAAATTTGTGCCACCGAACGCAACTTCTGTTATACTCTATGGCAATACAATCCAACTGATCCAATGAATGCTAGTCTTTATACCATTTTGGCTAAAGGTTTGACAATTGATTTATTGAAACCTTATGTTTGAGATATAATTAATTAGAGTTATTGTTACGAATGATAGGTTGTTGGGACACATCCACTGACTTTGAATGTCGTGTTTCGCAGTGCTATTCATATTCGAAGCCCGTGAAGGCTCTAAACAATACGAAATTTTGCTGCTGTTATGGCCATATGTGCAATGCAAATATAACTGAGGCTGAAGATCGATTAGATTATATCGATACTATTACTACAATCAATGAGTTTTCTAACGGTATTCATTTTTTTCAATTAGTTTCTTGTCTTCAATTATCTAAAGCTTTGTTTAATTATAATTGAATCGATTTTAGATAAACTAAAAAGTTCCCAAAAGTACAACAGATCTAATAGTACGATAACAATAGCATCGATTGCAGCTATAATTTGTGTGGTTTTTATTATATTCGGTACTGCCATTTGTTGTCGAACCTTTGCTTCTTCAGTAGTGGAGCCCAACATTAAAAATAAGAAAAATTCGGATTCACTTCATTTATTAGAATCCCAATCGTCAACATCTCAGAGCTCTTCATTGATTTGTGATTTGGATAATTTGAAATTAATTGAATTGATAGGTCGCGGACGTTATGGCTCTGTATGGAAGGGAACTCTTAATGAACAGACAGTTGCCGTCAAAATATTTGCCTCACAGTATCGTCAATATTATCTAAACGAGAAAGAGATATATTGCTTGCCATTCATGGAATTTCATCATTGTTTGCCTCGTTTTCTTGGCTCTCAAGAAAGAATTACAATTGATGGCAGAACTGATTATCACTTAGTGTTAAGCTATGCTCCCTTTGGTTGTCTTCAGGACTATTTACGCGATCATACCATTGATTGGTCGACAATGTGTAAAATGGTTCAAACGACGACTCAAGGCTTGGCTTATCTTCACAGCGAAATTAAAAAATCGGATAAATTAAAGCCTTGTGTCGCACATCGAGACCTTAGCTCAAGGAATATAATAGTAAAAGTTGATGGCAGTTGTATGATCTGTGATTTCCAATTCGCTATTCGTATCTCTGGTTCTAAGTATTACTCATGTGGCGAAATATTTGATTCACAAACCGCTTCTCTCAACGATGTCGGGACTCTTAGATATATGGCTCCAGAAATATTGGAGGGAGCCGTCAATCTTAGGGACTGTGAATCTGCTCTCAAACAAATCGATGTCTACGCACTCGGTTTGGTCTTATGGGAAATTGCAAGTCGTTGTTCTGATTTATATCAAGGCGTTGAAGTCCCTAATTATAAACAGCCATTCGAACATGAAATCGGACAACACCCGACTTTTGAACAAATGCAAGTTCTCGTCACTCGAAACAAAGCTCGACCACTATTTCCTGATATTTGGAAAGATAGTAATCCTGCGATCCGTTCTCTCAAAGAGACAATAGAGGATTGTTGGGATCACGACGCAGAGGCCCGTCTGACCGCTCTCTGCGTTGAGGAACGACTCATGGAATTACCTCTTCTCTGGGAAAGGTATAAAAGCGGAACTTTAACAAATTGTGTGGTCGGAGCTCTTTATTCAACACAATCTCAAAATTTTCCAAATATTAATAATCAGAAAAATCCTTTTCGAATTCGGAACGGAAGCAATAGCTTTCACAATATAATAAGCGATATGTCTTCAGAGGGCAGCGAAAAACTCACTAATGAGTTACAAAAAAATCGTTGCCAGAATCGACTCGATTTTCCAAATAATAACATTATTAATAACTCGAATAATGTAAACGAAGATTCTTTAGTTTCATTTTCTCCTTCAAGTGATTTTGAGAAGAATATAGTTTCGGCCGCGAATGCATTTATAAATCAGCCCAAACTAACACTTCCTCTTCAACCACATCAGGGGAGAAATCCATGTCTTGAGAGAAATCTAATGCCTGAATCATCAGATGATAACACTTCAGGCCTATTAGAACATGGATTAAAATTTCAAGTAAATAATTCAAATCAAGATTCATTGATTACCGATGTTTTCAATGAAGGAAATTCTACGAACGAAACCAATTCTGCGTTAGTCTCAAGTGATATATTAAGTCGTACTACAAATGATAATTCAAGAAATGTAATCAGAAGAGTGGGAAACGGGACGACTCCGATTCCATTTGTGCAAAACGCTGTCGGCGTTAATACTATACCCAAACAGCCCAATGTTCCAGGAAATGGTCATTCCGTTCAGATTAAGAAAACTAATGAGACGCCCAATTCTGGACACCAAACGAATACCGCTTCCGGTTTCTCAAAATTACTAAATCGAACCAATTTGAAGAGTTGGCTAAATCTTAAATATTTTAGTAAAAGAAACGAAAACATTGACATCGGATTAATCGAAGAAAGGCAACCATTTTCTGCCACTAATGATAACAATGGAACCAACGTATTAGAGCCACAGCCACACAATATAATAAACGTTAGACCCATTTTCAATTCAATGATCTCACAAACAGCGATCAATTCAGAAACAGACAATTCAATAACTGAACCAAAAGCAACTCAAATTAATTTCATTAACGGTTCGCCTCTTATTAGTATAATTGATATGAACGATAAATCTGATAACACAATAACTAATAACACAATATCTGATAACATAATATCTAATAACACAATATCTAATAACTGGTCGAACCAAAACTCGGCTCTAATTGAAGCCAATTCAATGGTTAAGTCTAACATTTCAATTGAGACGCCTTCTAATATTGACACAATGTATAAACAGTTCGATCAGACAAACCTTAACCCATTAACTCAATCCTCTGAACCCTTGCAAACGACTCATTTGAAAGAATCTTCCGTCAAATGCGATAAGTCTTGAATTGAAATAATTTAGTTATTAATATAAAACATAAGGCGTCTTAATATCACATTTTACAAAAACTATGTGTTCTGTGACTTTCGTTATTCGCTAGTTTTCTAAAAACTAAAAAATATATTAATTAAATATCTAAGTCATACTCTGTATCGAATGCAAATGCAATTTCATTCTCTCAGTTCAAAATTTTACTGAATTTGTCAGGTTTTATGTAATGTAAGTTTATATCACTCTTTATTATTATTATTATTATTATTATTATTAATTATTATTCTAAATAATAATAAAACACAAAATTAGGTGATATTTTATTTGAATTTTATTTAGATTTAAGTTGTGTTTTCCAATTATTTATTTTTTCTACAAGTAATCTATTGGTTGGTCCGCATTTACTTATCACGTAATCCAATGCCTGTTCATCTTTTGATTCGAGTGCAAACTTTGCGGCGTCTTCTAACATACTATTAGGTTATATAATTCACAATTAGCCAAATAATTACATCAAATTAAACAAATTCAAGTACTCATTAATACCTGGCTTTCACATAATATTTGACTTTATTTTCTTCTTTAACTTTACTCAAATATTTTTGCGCTTCATAACGATTCCTATGATTCAGGCAAACGTCAACAAATGGCTGCACCAAAGAATAATTATTTCAATAAATAATAATTTTTTTGATATATGAAATGAAGACTTACTTCATAACCAATCGGCGATTTTTTAATTTTACTCAATTTTTCTAATTCAATATAATCTCCACTTTCCGCTAAGACACTCATTTTGAGCCACCAATACCTACGATCAGGAACTTTGAAATCTTTTTTCAACTCTTCACATAATTTATATTCTTTTTCAATGAAGAGCTGTTGCATTGTTTGCTGCAATGATAAGTTAAGATATTTTCGATGAAATTTTTCTTCTAATTTAATTTGATATTTCAAAAGTCGCAAATGTTCGTCAATCTGAGAGGCGGAGAACTCGTTTTTGGCTTTTTTGAATGAATCGTATGCTGACTGTAAGCAACTTTGCTTTTGTGTTAAGTTACTAATTGTCAAACTTTGAGATATCCAATAATTGGCTTCAGAAACAAAGTCGTCCTCTTGATAGAACATGTTTCTCAACTTTTCCTTATCATCTTCTCTACAAAACTAATTGATTCAAGTATTGAAACAAATGAAACAAATTGTAATTTTAAAAACTTTGTTTTCATTACCTTCTGGTATAACGAGTAAGCAATTGGATAATTACGAATAGTCATCAAAAATTCCGTGGATTGGACTTCACTTAAACGAATTATAACCGTATGAATAAGATTAGTGTCTCCGCTTTCGATTGCTCTTTGAAGAGCGAGTCTGTGCTGATTGAGTTTGAGAAGAAGAGGCACCTGTTGGCTCGACCGCAACTCATGATCTAATAATTTGATGGCCAGTTGTGTTCGGCCGCATTCAATGGCTTTATTGGCGACTTCAGAATATGAAATTCCGGGCGCATAACCCAACTTATTAGATATATCTCTAGCGATTTGTTCGTCGTCGAGATATTTTTGTTTAACCTTAAAACAGGCCCAATTGCCTAAAATTCTTGCGGCTCCGTTTTGTTCAGGTATTTTCAGATAAGAAGCGATTCGAAGAGCTAAACAAAAATGTCGTCTCAGTATTAAACGGTCTAATAATACTTGCATTGTTAGCACTTCTAATTGATTAAAAGTTAGCGGTATTCCTATACTATGATGTCTGATAGCATTGAGTACACGTAAAGTTTGACACATTTCTACAAAACTTCTTGGATCCATTTGTGGAACAAAACATTTACCAAAAGAGGCAGCTCTCAGTAGCATTTTTTGAGTACTTACACCGAATTCATGTCCGGCCGCCTGAAGGCACTGATTGACAGAAGTTTCGATTTCGTTACGTTCGTGAATCATTCTTATGTATTCGTCTGCTCTATGACTATGTCTTTGAAACTCTTTATTTGCCTCGAGAAGTAAAGCTCCGGGAGATATGGATCCGATGCAAAATATATCGACCACAACGGATGGGACGCGTTGCAATAGCTCTTGAGTTTCGTTGCCTATAATTCTGATGCCATCAATTTCTTGAACCATATGAACGGGTCCGTCAATCACATAATTGAGCCAATCTTTTTCTGGACCCACAACTAAGAGCACATTCTTCCAAAGGCCAGCAACTGCTGACTCTCCACACCATAAAAGCTGTTGTGGTTTTGCTTTTTTACATTTGGTGTCAAACTCGCAATAATTATTTTTCAATTCATTGGCTGTTTCTCCGATCCATAAAATTCCGCTATCAGTGAAGAGCGCGATATGACTCGAATCAAAAGAAACTGTGATTTCAGTTATTGAGGAAAAGGGAGCACTAAAGTTAGGGTTAATGCATACACAGCTTTGGTCACTAGAATTAAGTAAATATAACTCATTGTCTTTCGCAACAATTATTTGCGTTTCTTTATTGGAAGCAATTATAGCCCAACTCGAAGGACGACTTGAAAGACCCGGAACTTCAGCTAATCGTCGAATTTTAGGATCATTTATGTTATTGAGAATGAAAAACCGAAACGTTGTCGTCAAGACTGCAATACCGGTTCCGTGAATACAATTAAATGTTTTAGAGTCTAATACTTTTGTGTCACGTATTTCTTGATGTAAAGGAAAAGTGTTTTGCAAATTGGCGTAAATGTCATAAACAGATACATTTCCGTCCTCTTCCATGCAAAGCAAGTCTTCGCGATTCGACCACGAAATCAATGCTATCTCAGAACCCGTCCATTTGATTGTCGATATGAGACTACCGACTGATGAAAATATAAATATATTAGTTTTGGTCGACTTGAGGCCAACATTACTGTTCGGGTCACGCAATGAGATCTTCTTTTCGTCACGAATTAGAGCTATTTAATTGATAATGAAAGTTAATAAATTGATTAATTGAATAAATTTGAATAAAACAAACCAATGGGTCCGCCAAACGGTGCGGCGCTTACTATGAGGTCATTGAGATTGACTTCATTTGTCCATAACATTGAATTCAATTCAAACTTTCGATAATAAATATTTTTTCCCAAAGGATTCCAATCAGAAGTATATAAAGCCATAACTTCTCATATATTAGTCCAAAGTCTCATTAAAATAGAGCATAAGTTTTTCAACTATTATTTAATAAACATTTCAATCAATAGCTGTAATAAGGGGTGGATTTTTCTTATCATTAAAGATAAGAAATTAATTTATCAAATATTTTTATTAATATTTATTTATTTATTTTCAAATATGTCTCAAACAAATCGAAAAATCAATTCTATATTCAATTTATTCGGCATTTATTTAATTATGTCTTTAATTAAATCACATTTTTCACTAAACTTTGAATTAAGTTTTGTTTTAAAATGTTTTTCAAAATCAAATAAATTTGAAAAGTGTTTGAGTTTAAGCTTAAATGAAAAGGTCTTATGATTTGATAATAATGTAAATAATGATAAAACTATTTATTTCGCAAAAGAAAACAAACATTTGTTGACTATTAGTATAAATACAAAATAACAGAAACATTTGAGTCATAATTTTTGTATTTCTCTAAACGACATATTGTTCACAAACACGCAGTTGAGCCAAAACTACGTTTGATTTTGTCATTCATTTCAAATTAATTGAATTAAATTTAGAAATATTTTAAGATCTGATTTACAATCATTTAATAGAATCATGAAAATAATGCCCAGTTTATCCGCCGCAGGCCTTAAGAAGAATCCATCTGTGAGTCAATCACTTTAACCCCAAATGACCTCTAATTTGATAAGACTTTTCACTTTTTGCGTATTAATTAATTTCAATATTGAAATGAATTTATTAAACAATTTATTAAATGATTATTAACTAAATTATATAATTTGACAGTTGATCCCATTGTTGGTGTGTGTGGGCGCGGGTGGCGTTTGGGCCGCTTATTATATGGCACGACTTGCTTTCAGAAATCCTGACGTCAGGTTTGGATCTATTTTTTGCATCAATTTATTTCATTTGATTTGTTAATCGATTGACTTTTTTTTCAATTTAATAATAGTTGGAATCGAAAGGGAAATCCCGAGCCCTGGCAGGAGTACGACAAGAAACAGTACAAGGTTTGAATTTAAATATCAATAATAACTTATAATTCAATTATCGGTTCTTTAATTTAATTTCAATAATAATTATTCAAAATCAAGAGTTGAAGCCTTTGTTTTCAATTATCGATTTCTAACTTAGAATTGAATAAATTTTATTATAGTTTTAAATCGAAGTCTAATTACAATACTTGATATGAAATGTGGTTTCGATTTTCAAAAATCAAATCTCTTATAAAGTTATTTGAAAAAAATTTCTTTTGTTGTTTATATTTTTTCAACTTTCATTAGAATTATTGAATTAAAAACAATAATTTAATAATTAATGTTTAATCAATTGAATTGTTTTTATATAGTTTTGGTCACCAATAGATCACTCGTCATACGAACACCCGAGACCTCGATTCTAAAGGCAAACCACAAATAATGCAATAGATATTTGATTGATTCCAATAAAACATGAGTTAAATTAGTTTTTAAATAACTTATAAGTTTAATTAGTGCTCAAATTAGCATTTGTTTGTCATTTACTTTAATAATAATCTCTGTTTAGCTCTCTTTCAAAATGAATTACGTTTTTATTCAACTTATATTTATTTGTATACAAATACAGTATATCTTTGACATGTTATTTAATTATAAATTATTAAAATTAGTACTGTATTAATGAAATCAAAATATTAAGTATTAAATTGAAATGTATTAAAATCTCATCAAATTTCTGAACATAATATACATTGGATCTAATTGTAATAAAACAGTTCTTAATTAAGACATGTATTTAGTATTCAAATAAAATTTAAGTATATTTTAAATGACTTGTTATTGATTTGAATATTTTGTTTGAGTTAAGATTGTATTTTAGAGTTAAGATTCTTGTGTTACAATTGATATCAACCTTTTATTTGTTCATAAAATATTGTATCCAATGCTATATTCTTGTGAGAGAGGCGCAGCTCCTCCTCTTTGCACAGCATTCTATGCAAATTCACCTCAATTTTTCATTTGAGTATCACAGACCTTAAGCACAGGTAACGCAATATTTTAAAACTTGGCACGAATTGTGACTTCAGGCGGATATCATGCATACAATTAATTATCTGATAGAAAATGTTTGCTTTAATGTGTATGAAAATTTGAGTCTAGTATCACATCCTTAAAAAATTGAGAGTTTACTATTTTGGAAATCTCGCAATTCATCGATATTCTGTTCCTGAGATATGCACAAAAATTTAAGTTCAAACGCTTCGTCTTCAAACGAATTGGTGTATAGATACTATCCGGGTATGTATTCTTAAATCTTTGTCATATTTTCCATATATATTAAGTATAATTCATTCTTTCAAACAAATTATAAATTTGATTCACACTTTTTATGCCAATTCTATAGAATTATTTTTCCTTAAAACTCTTTTTCCTTTGACTTAATTGTTGATTGCGTAGAAAAGTGTCACAAAGAATCTTCAAAGTAACAAATAGTAGTAACAAATAGTGGTAAAAAGTATCATTTTAAAAGTCTTGTACCAATTACTCAAAAACTAAATAATTTTGAAAAATGAGATCTTTTTTTCATTCAATATTAATTCACTTCGAGCCCATTCTTCATCAGACTATAAGAATACTATAAGAATACTATAAGAATAGTTTAAAGTGAATTAAGGGTGTGGTAACAAATATGTGAATTGTCTCAAACCTAAAAATCTTTTAGCAGATATAAACTAATATTGATATTACTCAATGTAATTGTTTGATGTTTGCGATGTTTAATGTAAACTAAGTTATAAATCATTGCAAAATTTATTTATAATATTGATTTATTGAGACAAATGACTATTACCAAGAATTAACACTAGAATTAAATGTTTGAATTGTAATTTTTAAAAACTTTAATTTAAATTCATTTATTATTTTTTCGATATAAGCGATGAACAAATGTAAGTTTATTAAATATTTGTCTTCCAAAAGAGGCTCTTATTTCTGGAATATCGGAAATCGATTAAAAGCTTTTCATTCAAATTAGTAAAAGAAAAACTTTCTTAAATCTTAATTATTAAACCTCAAAGTAATAAATAAATAATTTTATAAAATCAGATTCAAATTAAGTTCTCTTATTCAACGAAAAACTAGTTTCAAGTCTCATACACTTATTGTATTATTAAATTAAACTTTAAAGAATGTCAATCTTCAGAATGATTTAGATTTCTTCCGAAAACTTGTAAAAAAGTGATCGATATAAATGAGAATCTGTTAGAAATAGGGATAAGACTAATTTTGAATATATTCACAAATGATTTTAATAGCTGTGGAAACATTTAGTGAATTCAGATATTAAATAAACTAAGATTTGAAAATTTCATGATTGATAACGAATATCAATACAGAGAAATATGATATTTGATCATAAAATAGTAACAAATTCAGCAAATTTTACTGTAAATTTGATTCAAGAATTTAACATTTTTTTCAAAATATATTAAATGAATTTGAGTACTATTTGAATTAAGTTTGAGAACATTAGAAAACATTTAAATGAAATCTCAATTGGATAATAAACTAATATTTATCTATAAAGGATAAATCAGATCAAAAGTTAAACTTATTTGAAACGAATTATATAAATCTATATATCAATTTGTTTTCAAAATGTAATTCAAACTCTTCTTTTTTCAAATAAAGTCAATACTACAGTATTTTCATTGAAAAAGCAGAACTTGTTTTGAATACAAGAAACGAATGTTTGAATGAGTTGTTTGCATATCTTGATTGGTGAAAAAGAATTATTCAAAAGAAATAAATTCCAAAACGTGAATTCTTAACAAAGTTAGTACTGTATAGATGAGAATTCGTTTATATTTACACTTCACTCTATAGTCGAGTAAAGCTTTTCACATTATTTGCTCATCCAATGAAAATAACTGTTTCTTTTATTCTTTAGACTTATTTTGTGAAGTATTTTATACTCACAGAGCAGTGCATTACAAATTATTTCATCGTCTCATATTAATTGCTTCATTGAGTTTTATGTCGAAGCAAAACGTTATACCATTATTCACGACCCTATTATAAACACCTTCTTTAGCTAATACTGCATTATATGGGATTAAATAGAATATTAAATTAAGCAAAGTTTGTTTGATTAACATCATAGCAAATGAGATGGCATATTAGCGATTCTAATTGAAATGTATTCAATGCTTTGAGTATTCGGCTCTGAGGGGAATCACTTATACACTAATGATATAATGAATCAAATTAGAATCAAATTATTGGATAGTTTCAAGTCACAACTTCATCAATCTTAATAATGCAGCTCAATATTGAATTTTGAAACTCAAACCAAGATTGAAATCATTTTGCGGAAACTTGTTTAAAATTATGAAAATCCTGTATCGAAACTAACCGAACACTTAATTACACGTATTTGTCACTAAAGTCAATCATTTTTATTATAAAATAGTATTTATATCGACACTTCAAAAACTATGTTAAATGATAAACTATAATAAATAATTGAGCTATAGATTTATTTTTTGTCCTTTTTTCTAAAAAGCGTCTTTCTTTCTAGAAGGTCCTTCTTTTTGGATGTATGCTATGATAACACTTGGATTCGCTTTTATAATCTTTGTCGGAATCACAATGAGTGCTATTTGGTAACTTTTATTTGCTCAAGACATAAAGATTTCGCGTTCAATTTTGACTAAATTTAATGATTCTCTTTAGTCTTTGAAGTTCTTTAATATTTTTAAGTGTATTTTTACAAAGCTTTGATTTTAATGATTTCTTAAATATTTTTAATAGCAAATCGACGATTAACAGATGGAGATCAGAAAAAAGTAGTGACGATTTCAAGAGAATCGCCTCGAAAACACTGAGACCAAGTTATTTAACACAATTCGATGAAGAATCTACTTTTTCAAGAACTACTATAGAAATACAATAAATCAAATTTGTTCTCATGAGAAAATCTTATTCATAGATTTATCGATCGATAACAACTTCTGTGCCTATAATTCAGTTTCAAGAATAAACTTAATATGAAAGTTAATAATTAAATTCAAAAGTTTGTATTAAATATTTGAATCTAAAAAATATTATAATAATTTTAATATTTGTAATCATTCTCATTAAATATTAATGTTGTAAATATAATATGTATATCGAGTTCATTTAAAAAAATCGAAGAGTAGAGAAACGTAAACGAAAAAAATTACACCAATTTGATATGTTTATATGTTATTATATTAAGCAGTTTTATGTTTTATATAAGTTCTTATAAAGTCCATTTACATTCTTTATTATTGTACGGGTATTAAGAGAGGAAGTGAAAACAAAAATCATATTTTCTATAGGGTTCTTAAGCAGTGATATGTTTTACATTTAAAAAGTGTCGATAAAGTCCGCTTACAATGAAATCGATTTTGTATTATTGAGGTCACGAGAATCAACAACTTTTACATTTTGATGATGGATTTCTGTATTCACTTTTTCATTCAACTTATAAGTTATAACTCATTAATCAGTGAAAAAGAATGGAATCAAATTTATATTGAATAAGATTAAGTGGACTTTATATATAAAACAGATAAAACTGCTTTAAATTCCATGCGATAAAAATTTTTTTGAAATCGGAGAATAAGCGGTCAGACTATTACCTCTTAAGATATGAGATACCATTTCTATAAGTAATCCTTATCATAAACTATAAACTTATCAAATCTTGCGCTTAACAATTGAAACTGAATATTTGAAGAAAAAAACAAATTCGAAACACTCAACACTTAAAAGTTATTTATCATTATAAGAAGCGTATATTAATTCAGATTTTATATTCAGTTTTCATAACTAAAGACATGTCGGATAATAGTTCTAAAACTCAAGAAAAGCTGAAGTCCAAAGAAGTTGCTTTATGTCAATCACGAAAGAGAATCACTCCTTCTGTCAGTTATTTGGCTGAAAATATTCTCAATACCCCTCTAAACAAAATAGGTGTCAATCCATTCGTTAATAGAACAAAGTTTGGAAGAATTGATAGCATTAAAGTATTTAAAAAAAGACGAATTTTTGAATTGAAATTTCATTCAGAAATAAACTTTTTAGGTGTGGGTTTTTGGCATAATTTTTGGTACAATGCGTATTCCACCGATGCTTTTGTTTATTCTTTTGGCCGTAATATTAGCGAAAATTTCATGTTTTACTTTATGGGCCATGAAACTAATGAGTTTGCCTTCAAATTGGTTTAAGTAAGATATGACTCAAAAGAGTCATTGATTTAAAGAAAAAAAATGTAAACTCTTCTATGAATTGTATTTTTTAGGAAAGTATCAAAATTTGTAGTCTTTGGATTCATTCGCTTAGCTTTTTTCGTTTCTGGATTTTATTGGGTGAAAATGACAGATAAAAGCGGTGAAAGCAAAACATTCAAACCTAATATCATTCCAATAGCATCGCACTCAACATTTTTTGATGTTATATTACTGATAAAGCTCGGGGTGCCTGCAATAGTTTCCAGATTTGAAAATTCTAAGATGTATTTAGTCGGTAGTAAGTCTTCAATGGGTTTCTCTATTTTAAGTCCATTTTCTTATAAATAAGTTTTACAAAAATATTTATTTCAGGTATTCTTAAGATGTGTGAACCCGTTTATGTTAAAAGAGATGAAAGAAGTTCTCGAATGAAAGCTGCCGATGATATAAAAGAACGGGCATTAGTAGGACACATAATGATATTCCCAGAGGGCACGTGTACTAACAGAATAGCTTTATTGCAATTCAAAATGGGGGCATTTCTGCCACAATTACCCGTTCAACCCGTTGTCATCAAATGGAATTTAGGAAGTATTAGATGTTCACGAAATTCATTTATACAAAATTAAGACTTTTTTAATCAAATTCTTTAAGTTTAATAATTTAAGAAATTTAACTTTCCATTAGTTTTCTCCTTCTGGTGAAAAATTTCAAATGTTTTTTAACTCTTGAACCAAATTTTAATGATATTTTTGACTTATGCTTTTATAAAGAGTACGACACTATATCCTGGACTGATGAAGGGCTGGGTATCGTATCGATTGTATTCTATACTTTGGGTCAATTGTCGACTGATTGCGAGATAATCAAATTACCCGCTTATACGCCAAGTGATGAAGAAAGAGCTGATACAAGACTTTTTGCTGATAACGTCGCAAAAGTAATGTGCGATGAGTTGGGAGTTCTTCAATCATTTTACTCCTATGACGACGTTATGTTCATGGGATTTGCGTATGTAATCGTTAAACTTTCATTAATATTGAATCGTTCGTAAGATTTGGTTTTAATTCCTTTGTTTCAGTGATGAAATCAAAATATTTCGCAGTCCTGTTTGTATAAAGCTATTGAAAGTCTGCTATAAAGTGGCAAAAGAAAATTCCAAACATCAAAATCCAAGTAATTCATTGAGTAAAAAATTAAAAGCACCAAAATTGGCATTTTTCAACCCAAAATATCTCGGACTCGGAGAAGATTTCGGTATTGACTCAACTTATTTAAACATGTGTTTCATATGAATTAATGTAAGAAACCATTGTATGCATGGTTAGAACACACGAGTCATATTCCCGATTTCTACGCTCCCAAAGTTAATGGACGTAGACTTAAAAAAAAGAAAAAATTGTTCACAAGTGACGGATCTCGTGTTAAAAGACAGAATTCCGATGATGTCAAATGCTTACCATTGAGTGGAGTAATGAGAAAACCATTAGATGTGAAACAAATACCAACAGAAATAGCGGTCACGAGTGAAGTCGCTCAAGAAAAACGATTAGTTTATGAGAAATTTTGTGAAATTGTGAGCTCGAGTATCGACCGAATTGAAGTAAAAATTTTATATTTTAACCCAAATTCTATTATATCTTTAATTATTATTATATTTTTTGCATACAATAAGGAAAGGGGAGAATTGAGACCAATTGAATCGACTGAAGATTTAGCAAAACTCTTAAATTTAAAAGACTGTGAGTTTATTAATTAAAAGCACATATATTATTATTTATTATTATTTTTTAAGTAATAAACATTTAAAATATTCCATTGAAATGCAGCCGAAAACTCGAATTCATTTATAAAATCTTCAGCACTTGTAGAACTTCTCAAAGCCATTGAATTCTCAACAATCGATGGACCGACAACTTTACACCTTTTGATAGCATTACATCTTTGCGATTGCAGGTAATTATTTGACGCAATTTTTTTAAACTTAATTAATTGTCTTTTGATTTGACTATATTTTGCATTCAGAGAACCCAATTTATGGCAAAGAATAAGGGCGTCAATGATCTTGTTATCAGCCGATAGAAAAAATGTCAATTATGGTAATGACAAAAATAAATCGACTCAATCAGAATCTGAATCTCGTGTCACGTCTTTGAATTTAATGCAGGTTTAAATACTTCTAAAACACTTCTAAAAAATTGATAAAAGTTGACCAAATCCTAGTTAAGTGTCTCTTAATTTATAAAATATAGTTCAGACAATTGCTATGGTATTCACTCGGATTACAAGAATTCAACGATCGATTTTTCATTCAACAAGACTTCGATTTCGGTAAAAACCGACTTATAATTATTAATATTTTATTTTAATTTACTTAAACTTTTTTGCAGAATTCGTAAAGAATAATTTAGTTGAACTTTTCAGCAGAGCTGTGGACGAGAACGCATACCATCTCAGAAAAGACAATTAATTCAATTTATTTGCTAAATATTTATTGATTATATTTAACTCAAATTGTTTTCATTAATACCATTTTAATATCAGAAGTTTGATTACAAAGAGTTCTATTGTATTAAAAAAAGATTTGAATGCCTAATAAATGAGTTCGTATTTTATCAATAATAATGATTAGCGATAAAGTGCGGAATTTGACTCAAATAAACTAATTCTTCAAAATTTGTTTCACGTGATAGTCATGTTGATGAAAGAGTTTAGCCATTCATGACTTATAACTGTCGAGTTTGATCTGTAGCCCGAGGCTGTCATTCAATTGTTCAGTTTTAAGTTGTTATAAAAATAGTTTTAAAAATAGTTTTAAAAGTAGTTTTAAAAATAGTTTTTTTAGTGTTTAGAACAAATGAAAAATTGAACTACAATTAGTTGAAATCTATTTTATACAATACTTTCACTACTAATTGATAGCTCTATTATTTCAATCAATTAATAGAAAAGTTAATTATTTTTGAACTCTATTTTGTTTTTAGAGGATTTCATTTAAATTTTAAATTCTGTCAAATTATTTAAAGAAGTTTTTATTCATTTATTTCGTACTCATTGTTAACGAAAGATTAAATTATTAAAAAAAATTAAATGAAACCTATTTTAAGTTAATTAAGTTTCGAATAAAAATTTTATCTCAACTAAAAAAGCAAAAAAAATTAAAAATTTTTACTTATATACAGTTAAAAACTTTTTAAAACTTTTTGTTTAATTCTAGAACTCAAATGAATGTAAAATAATAGCAAAAACTGCGAATTTTGTTAACAATGAAAAGATAGTAAATAAAAAGTTTCAGAGATGTCGTTAGTGTTTCACGTATTGCACATTAATATATGATATGATTCTATAATTCAAATGTTTTGGTTTTGACGCCATGTTTGCTATCAATGATTCAAAATGTGCACAATTTATAGCAATTTCTGCGTTTATTTCAATTTATTTATAAAATGGATTAATTTTGAGCATAAATAATAATAAAAGTGCAAACAAAGAGCCCGTCCAACGGGTGATAAGTTTGGTAACGAAGACATAGTTTGAGTCGAAATCCGAGACTTTGTAGAAAAGTCTCAATATATAGACCAAAAGCGATGTCAAAGCTGTCATTTAGAGCGCGAGCGCTCGACTCAACTAAACCTATGCCTGTCTTTCGCAGCGAAGAAGTCCCCGATTTGCCAGACTTTGCCGCCATCAATAGGGCTGTCCCTCAAATGCCAACTGGAATGGAAAAAGAAGAAGAATGTGTCAGTATTTTAAAAAAGACAAAGACTTTTAACTACTCGTATTGGCGACAACTTTCATTTGAGCGCCAAATTTGACAACTTTTCAATTCTTTCTTTTTATTATTATTTTATTTATTTATTTAACCATTTTTTTATTCAATTTTTATTTTTTTAAAATAAAATTTATTTAATTTTTATTGTTTTTATTGATGTTAAGGAACATCATCTTCAGAGAGCAATGTCTGCACAACAGGCATTCGGCCATACCGTCGAACACGTGATCCCAACGCCTGAAGTATTCGCTGCACCAGAAAAAGAATACGACGAACTCTATCCGCCTAACTATAAGATATCGCGACAATTAATTCATATGCAGTTATTAGCCATAGAACAAGACATACCTGACTATGACATGGACTCTGAAGACGAGGCGTGGCTTAACCTTCAATCCAAACAAATACTTTTGACTCCAATTAAATTCGAAGAAATGATGGAAAGACTTGAGAAGAGTAGTGGTCAACATGTCGTCACTTTAAAAGAAGCAAAACTTCTGCTCAAAGAAGACGACGATATGATTATTGCTGTTTATGACTATTGGCTCAATAAAAGATTAAAAACACAGCAGCCGTTAATACCTGTCGTCAAAACTGAGAAAAGAGACGGTTCCACAAGTAATAATCCTTACGTCGCCTTCAGAAGAAGAACTGAAAAAATGCAAACTCGAAAAAATAGGAAGAATGACGAAACGTCTTATGAGAAAATGTTGAAATTGCGAAGAGATCTCAGTAGAGCTGTGTATGTCTTCAACTTTTCTTATTATTACTTCTAATTAAACAATATTTTTATTGAGTTTAACCATTGTTTTTACAGAAATTTATTAGATCTTATCAAACACAGGGAAAAAACAAAGAAAGAACTGCTTAAATATAACGTTGATATTTATGAAAAACGGTATCAATTGATTTCATTTTTATTTTAATTTAAGAATTTAATTAAATTTTAATCTTAAATAGTTATCAAATCGGAGACTTTAGCGGACAAATTATTAACGAAGTTTCAGCACTTCGTCATATAAGGCCTCCGTCAACATATTTACCTTTAAATAATGTACAGCTCACACATAAAATACCTGAACGAGGAGTCGGTCGACCACGAGTTCGAGTATTAAAATTTATCTTCGATTTAAACAATTCCCTAAAAATAGAAATTAATTGATTTTTTAATTAATTTAAATAGAATGACGAACACTCACAACCGCGTAGAAAACGAGAATACAAGAGACGACATCGACCCGAAACGACTGCCGCCACAGTTCGTGTTGACACTCACGAACACAACGACTATTTATTCAGTTCTGACGAAGAAGTTGGCGGCGCGTCACCCAATGCCGAACAAGTTTCAGATCAAGACGAACAAGAAGACGATCCGGATGGACAGTACGCCTTCAAACGGAAGAGAGGCTGTAATTATCACTCGCCACTCATCGATAGGTTAGGCAACTGGCCCTGGACTGCACCTCAAGACGGAGGCATTGGTGACCGAAAGTATAGGTTTTGTTTAACATCTATTTCAAAACCAAAGACTCGATGTATTGGTTTTGCGCGAAGAAGATATGGAAGAGGCGGACGGTATGACATTTGACACTTCATTATTATTTGTTGATTCTATTAATAATTCTTTTATTCAGAATAATAATGGATCGCGCGTTCACTCCATTCGATGTCTATTGGTCTGAATATTATCGAAACTCAATCCCAAATGGGTTTCCCTCTTGTAATGAGTTTTTGAATGAAATTAAAAATGATTGGTATGTATTAAACTTAATGTAATTTCGATTTTTATTGAATTTCGTAAACGTAATAAATTTAGTTAAACTAATAAAATGCTTAATATTTGTTTTAGGTTGCATTTCAGACCCCGAACACCACCTCAAGAATCGTCAAATATGTTATTGTCGTCAGAAAGTGTTGATAATGTGGAATATGATTCAGAGGGAAATGTTATACCAGTTGTTGCCATCAATTCATTTAAGGAGTATTTAGACGAAAATAACTTAGATATATTCAGTTTATCCAATGGTAGTAATGAAATAGATTTAGCCTCTTTTGAGAGCCATCAGAAAGAGCTCTTTGAAATGCAAAGGAAACAAATGGAAAGACTGAAAAATAATAGTGACTGTGAAACTGACACTAACTCTGTCTCCAATAAAACTGGTTATAATGTGTGCAATTCTGAACATTCCTCTAAAATTATAAGTTGTGCGCCATCAATATCATGGACTTCAGCGAATACATCATCAAAATCATCGCCATCTCCATCGTCTTCAACGTGTTCATCAACACTACAATTCTCAACATTAGATTCGGCGAGTGTTCAGTTTGCTGTTAGTGTAGTTCGCAGTGCGAGTGAAGTGACGACTAATCGCAACACTAACTATAATATAAATAACGACAACATTAGTGCGAAAGATAACATAATGAACAACATGTCATCTAATTGTGAATCATATATGACAGCAATCACTTCAACTAATGGACCCATTCATGAAAATGAATTTGTCAGAAAAACTAATAGTGAAATATCAGAGCCGTCCACAACCCTATCAGATGCACAACAAGACACTCATAACCAGAACACAAACACAAACACAACACTTTCATCATTGACTACAACTCCAACTCCTTGTAAAGTGAAATATCAAAATCGAAGCCAAAACACAAGTTTACCGCCAACTGATGTCACTTGAAATTCACTTCGACTCTAATCTAATATTTGTTTCCCTTTTCCTATTAGTAATATTATTATAGATCAAACATTTCAGTGCTGTTCGTATATTGTTATAAAAAGAAGTTTTGTTTCTTTTGAAACTATTTAAGTCAAAACGAGTGATACTGTTATCGAACTTTTCCCCTTATCGTAAACTTCGTAATGATTTCTCAGATTTCTCTGTCAGTAAACAATATTAAACAATACTAAACAATATTTAACAATATTTCTCACTAAAGTCAATACCTGTGCCTCTGATGTCTCATAATTAAAATTGTTTTTCCATTTCATTTGCTCAAAAGGCTATTCAAAACAATATTAATTAGACATAAAGTCCACCAAATGTTTTAAATCTCATTTCTTACAGATTTGGTTGTTGTGTCTATTATTGAATTATTTGAAATAATAGTAACTGCTGTGCAGTCCTGTATCACTCTTTCACATCACTCTATATTTCTCATACCTCTCATAATAGTAAAAATTCATGTTTCAAAAGAAACAATACCAGCGAAAGACACAAAAACACTGTTTATCTTTCTTTTATTGGTTTAGTTATTATTACCTCGAATGACAACAGTGTTGTGAATCTTTAAATTAATTCAAACTAATTCAATGTGTGATATAATGTAGTTCTCGCTTTTTGTATTTTACTTTAACTGATTCATTGATAATTATTCAATGTTTCGAATGTAAATAACATTAATTAGTAATTCTAAAACTATTATTAAAATGAAAAAATTAAATAAATTAATAATAATAATAAATTCAATGTTGATAAGTTGACTCAATTTTATTTTTTTTTTCTTTTCATCTCTTTTCTCATTTTGTGAATGAACTTTATTTCATATTTGATTCCTTGAATTGTCACCAATTTTTCTCTAAATTTTCAATCCATTCAATGATGTGATAGAAAATCAAAGCCACTGTTAACCAAAGGTCGGTACGAGACTCAAAATCTTTAATTCTTTGTACAATTGATGAAATTTTTGGATAAATAAGTGAGAAATCTATAAGTTTGAAGTACAGATTCACAAATAAATAGTGTGCATTTAAACTCAATAG
>JAQIWZ010000243.1:0-23777 GCA_034697245.1 Malaconothrus monodactylus | reverse complement strand
ATAAGTTTTAGATTTAATGCTCAATCATAAGTGTAATTCTTCAATAAATCGCTTTCAAATGATGCGATTGTCCGACAGTTATAGCAATGAAATGAGAATAAATTCACGTTTAAAACGGAGAATAATTGCGATTTCAATGCATTTTTTCCAATTCGTCCAATCGATTAAGTTTTGGTATTGTTTTTCAAATTGAATTCAACATAATTTAGTCATTGAGTTAAATGTTTTGCACTCAAAATAAATTCACAAAAACTCAAATAATGATTAGCAGTGATTAACTGTTTTGCAGTGATAATCGTTAATAGACTTGATATAAGCTATTAATTGATAGCAATCATAACTATGATTTAGATTTAAAACTTGAGGCAAATAGAAAGAGAAGTGAATATCAATTAAATTTTTATTACTTTTTTTTATCAATAATTCAAAATACAATCAAAGAATAGGTCTATTGTTTGATCGCAAATTTGCGTTGAGGCCATTGTCTCAAACGTCTCGATTGTTTGCGTGTTTTGATAGCCTTTTCGTGTTTCGTGAGTTCTCTTCGTTTAGAACGCGTCAGTTTAGGTCTTAAGTCAATTGGTCTGTGTTTCTTTCCTTTGTATAGTTTTCGAAGATTTTCCTTTTGATTCTGACCGATGACTGTCAACACTCTTGCGATTGATTTGCGAAAGACTCTGATTTTGGATAACTTGGAAGCGGTCCCACCCGTCACTTTCGCGACCCTTAAATTTGCCAATTCTTGCTTTAATTCTTCCAATTGTTTCACTAATTCTTCTTTACGTTTTCCTCTCAAGTCTTTAGTCTTCACTTTCGACATCTTTTACTAATTTTTTTATTAATAATTTAATATTAATTTAATTTCAATTCAATGTTTAATCATTTTTTTTGAATTGAAAAAAAATTGAATTAAACAAAACTCACCAAAATTTGTAAAACCGATTGATTTAATAGAAAAAAATATTTGTTATTCACTAAAAATCAACTCCACATTAAACACGACGGCGGAAAAGGAAGTCTTGCTTTTCATTTGAAACTAATATTGAAAATATATTTGTAAAGTAGAGACATCTCTACTCTTTAGAAACTGATAGAAACTGAAACAGGCTTAGTATTCAATTCATAATAAACTTATAAATTATTTGTTTTATTGATTTATTTATTCAGTTTATTGTAAAGTTTTTAAATATTTATTAAATTTTAAATAATTATTACTAAATTTTTAATTTTATTCAAAAGTCATAAATCAGTCAATATTTGAATTATTTGAAACTAAATCATTGAAAATATATAATTGACTGGAAAATGTTGTGAATCACAACTTATGAATTTAATACTAGTTTTTCATTCAATGTAAAAGTAACTGCTTTCCGAATTCAAGTTTTGTCATCTTATTCAATGCATCATATCTTCATTACATCATTACAGCATTGATTCATCAGTTAAGTTAATATTGAATTATGTGATAAATAGTGATTTTCAATTCAAAACTTTCATTAAATAAGTTAATCATATTTTAAATTTAATAATTTTGAATTGAAATAAGAATTTAAAGTTTTGATAAACTTTTTTGTAAGCTTTGAAATTTTGCTTCTCTTGGGAAATAAACTTTTTTTTCAAGAAATAATAACTTTATTAAAGTTTATTTGATTTAGTGTTTAATAATTCAATTAAAAAAGTGTTTCTATTGAATAAAATAAATGTTAAACTTTCACTAAAATTTACAAAAACTTAAATAATGTGCAAAATAGTGAGTCCATAACCATCAACAAAGAATAATAACGATTGGATATTTGGGAAGTTTTGTAGTGACTCATAGGAAAAGGAGTGGATGTTTAGGTTCGGTATAGTTCTGTTATCGTAACACATATAACACATAAGCTTTGAGTGGATCGCTATATAAACGGATAGCTCGCAATAGGCGATGCTCTCAAACTTGATAGAGAAAGCATACGATATATTGGTGTCGAAAACTAGTAGGAGAGCAGTAATAGACCAGTGCTTTGACTGTCGGTCGATAAAAGTGGAGGAAAGATGTAGTCAACTGGCATCGCATCCTCCCTATCACTAAAATATAATTTTCAAAACAATACTCATATTTTATAAATAGCCGACAATTAGTTTTGCAAAAATGATCAACGGATGGGATTGTGGAGAAAAAGGTAATTATTATTTATTTATTATTAGATTAACTGGTAAGCAATGAATAAGTGCTTAATTATATGGTTCGCAAACCCAATAACGCAATGCTATATCGCTATATCTGTGGTATGCATTAATACCTACTCTAAGAATTGTGAGAGATTGAGAAAGGCAACCGCCCCTCGTTTCAGGTCAATAACTTCTCATAGATTTATTTACTATTATTTGTCAAACTTATATCTCGATTAACTCTTAAAAAACTAATGAGAGTAAAGAATAAGCAATGTATCAAATTTTATCATTAATACTGTTATATTTAGTGTCATGTTATGTAAGTCAATATTCATCCTGTACTCAATTATTTTTATTTTCCTGGGAATTGATTACTCTTTCCTGTACAACACTAATGTAATGCTTGTTTGCTCTGCATTTTTATTGTAATTTTTATTTTTACGTTCAATTTTCTGAGAAGAACTCAAAATTTGGTTCATTACCACTTTTGCTAAACTCATCACAAATGAAAATATCCATTATTTAATTAAATTTATCTAATGTATTATAGGCTGGAGACCCGAAGATGGGGTCCCAGATATGACCATCATTAGCAATATAGATGAACGAGGCATTAATACTAATCTCAAAGTGCGATACAATAGGGAACAGATATATGTAAGTGCTTTGTAGGTCTTTATAACAAAAATACATTATTGATAGATTTAAAGTGAAACATACAATACGTGATCACAATATTATTGAATTTTTCATTCTTATTACCTAAAGACATACACCGGTACTATTCTAGTGGCTGTCAATCCCTATAAGGAATTAGACATTTACGAGACTGTAAGTTATTAATAATTTATTATTTTTTATTGAGTGCACAGTTTTCATCTGGTTATTTAATTATTCAATTAGGACTGGGTTTTTAGATATAATGGTCAGAAGATATCACAACAAGAACCTCATGTATTCGCGATCGCAGAGGCAGCTTATAGTAACTTACAGTTTGATAATGCAAACCAGGCTTGTGTCATATCTGGCGAATCAGGAGCTGGAAAGACAGAATCAACTAAATTCATACTTCAGTACTTATGCACAATTACATCAAATCAGTCAACATGGATGGAACACCAAATATTGGAGGCCAACACCATCTTAGAAGCCTTTGGAAACGCCAAAACTGTACGCAATGATAATTCTAGTCGTTTTGGAAAATTCATTCAAGTTTGCTTTGATTGGCGCTATCAAATCAAAGGCTGCATTATTCAAGACTATTTGTTAGAGCAGTCGCGCATCACTTTTCAATCTTTTGGTGAACGTAATTATCACGTATTTTATCAATTAGTTTCAAGCGCTCAATACAATCCTGAAATTCGGAACCAGTTTCTAATAGAATCCATAGAAAATTATGCGTACCTCAGACAAAGTGGATGTTATAAGATTGATGGCGTTGACGACGCGGCTATGTTTGACTCATTGCGTCTGGCAATGTCTGTACTTAATATTCCTCCAGAAATGTGTGACGGAATATTCTCTGTTTTGAGTGCAATATTATGGTTGGGAAATCTTCAGTTTGAGGATCATTTAGATGGAGAACGCTGTAAATTGAGTCCTGAAGATGAGATTGTGATCGCGACCGTCGCAACACTCTTAGGACTTGATGCTTATAAATTAACTCTCGCAACACTTCAAAGACAGATCAATGTTCGTGGAACTATCACTGATATACCATTTAAGTTACACGAGGCTCGAGAGAATCGACACGCAATGGCTAAAGCTCTCTATTCACGAAGTTTTGCGTGGATTGTTAACTATATCAATACGTGCACAAATCCAGGACAAGATAGCGATAGATTTCTAGGCGTTCTCGATATATTCGGTTTCGAAAATTTTGATGTCAACAGTTTTGAACAGTTATGTATTAATTATGCAAATGAAAAACTGCAGCGATTTTTCAATCATTACGTTTTCGCTTTAGAACAAGAAATTGTAAGATTTTAAAAATTGAATTTATTAATTAGATTAATAGCTAATTCTGTTGTGAAAATTATTACACAGTATCGTCAGGAAGGAATCTCTTTTTCTCATATCAACTTCACTGATAATACTCCATGTCTTGAATTATTAGAAAAGCCTCCAAAATGTATACTCCGCTTATTGACAGAGGAATGTCGTATACCTAAAGGAACTGATATAACATATGTCAATAAATTGCATTCCGAATTCGAATCTCACGCTAATTACATTCGTGGCGATGATAGAAGAAGATGGGAACAAGAGTTTGGTATTAGGCATTACGCCGGAGATGTTGTTTACAACATAACTGGTTTTCTTGAAAAGAATAAAGACGCACAACAGGACCAATTATTTGATCTGATGCATGACTCTTCCAATGTTTTTGTTAAAGATCTCGTCAAATTTCAGGTAAAATTAAATTTTCCCCTTCAAAGCTTACATTATTTTATGCCAATTAAATGAAACAATTTGTTTTTCTCTTCAACGCATTAGTGGTATTGGAGTTATCAAATGACTGCTGAAGTAATAATTATGTTTTGACATAACTATTGCATGGCTTATACGATTGAAATTCAATAATTAATTCTTTATAATTTATTTTAATAGGATTTATTAAGTGTAACCGCGAGTCGTGTTGCGAATACTACTTACGCAACAGTAAACAGAACAGAAAATACCACTAAAACAAGTAAAGGCCGACCAACAGTCGGCGACGCATTCCGTTTCCAACTGACAGCACTCGTGGATTTGTTGCATTCAACTAATCCCTGGTATGTGCGTTGCATTAAACCAAATATGGTAAAGGCGGCCAACTTTTACGACGACAAACAAGTTGAAACTCAACTCCAATATCTGGGAATGCTTGACATCATTCGCATCAGACGTGAAGGATTTCCTATTCATTTTCCAATCAGTCAGTTTGTTGTGCGATATCGTTGTTTAGTTCTCAATTTGATACGACTACCAAACCTTCAATCAGAAGCGGCCGCAAAAATATTGCAAACTTTAAGAATGCCGAAAACTGAGTGGCAAATCGGTAAGAATAAAGTGTTTCTTCGGAGCACAGCTCATGAACCATTAGAAGAACAGCGCAAAGCTCTCTGTAATCGTATGGCAGTCATTATCCAAAAACGAATGAAAGGCTATTTTGCGAGAAAAGAGTTTTTGCGAATGAGAAGTTGTGCCATTTTGATTCAACATCATTTTAGAGGACATAGAGATAGGTTAAGATATCTCAGAATGAGAAGAGCAGCCATTACTGTACAAGCATTTGTTAGAGGAATGTTTGCTCGTGAAGTTGCGGCTGCTATGAAACAAATGAGAAGAGTTGAGGAAGAAATGAGAAGAAAAGAACAAGAAGAAGCTGAACGACGTTTACTTGAGGAACAAAGAAGATTAGCTCAAATCCAATATGAAAATAGTAATCAAGAAATCCAAAACCAGACTCAAACTATGCCTTCCGAAGCTGTCAATGAATCTCTTCTGTAAGTATCAAATATTTTCCAATTGTATCAAATATTAAGACTTAGTTGCCTTTAATTATTAAGTTGACTATAAGTGATATAAGAAACCTTTCCTAAAGGTACTAAATCACAAATTTTTCTCACATTTTTCAAGTTCAAATTCAAAACTATTTTGTTTAATGGCTATTAACTATTCTTGATTTAATTACTTGAGGCACTATATTATATAATATAGTACTAAAAATCTTGATATATATAAAAATGTATTGTAATTTAGTTTCGATATTTACAATAAGAATAGTTTTAAACTAAAGGTCAACATTATCACATTATTTTGTTGGAAGAAATAGAATTTCTGCTTTAAAATGTGCTTTCAATGCTTTAATTTATATTTTTTAAAATTTATGTTTGCTTTCTTTCATGCTATTCTTAAGTGCAATTTTGGAGCAACGATACGGGTATGAAAAACATTACAGCTTTATAAAAAAACTTTTTTTTAAGTAATTTTCTTACGGAGACACGAAGTTTTTTAGTTGATTTAAGCTTTTTTGCTCAATAGTTGTTTAAATAAACTTATATTTAAGACTTCAAAATTTCAAACTTAATTCAATTACATGAATATAATTGAAAACTAAAGAGAATTTAAATTGATTCTATAGGTTAGCGCAAAAAGAAGTGCAAACAATAGCACGTCTTATCGAACAAAATGGATTATTACAGCGCGCAAATATGGCATCAAATGAAGCCTTAACCAATTCGGTCGGGGAATCTTCTTATGCGGATTTGGATCAAATGTTTTCATTTCTAACTGAAATCCAAGAAAATAAAGTCGAAGACTTCATCGGAGACATAAGCCAACAATTTGATGATTTAATTCAAAGAACTGAAACCCAAATGAATGATCTCAACCAACAAGTATCTGAAATGCCAATTAGAAGTGAATCCTCTCCGAGTCCTCTTCCACCACCTAATGGTTCGCCTATAATATCAGACAACATCTCGCCATCACCTCTTCCATCACCAGTTCCGATACAGACTCGTGAAGCTGACAGTTTGATCAGTGTTACGGACACTGAACGTTCACCACTGTATACACCTCTTCAACCCGCAGAAAGAAGTTATTCTTTTGAATTTCAAGAAGAAAACGGAAATTTTGCGCTTCAGAATAATATTCATAATAACAATAATGCAAATAACGTTAAAAATGGGCTCATTGAGAATGAAAACAAAAATGAAACACAACGAAAAAATCAATGGGTCGAAAATAAAACTATACAAATGCAAAGCGAAACCGTTCCTGAAAATAAAGAATCAAAACAACAAATTTCCACACAATCTCAAAGTGAAAAACTAGCGGTTGAGTTAAGAATGTATGATTTGCTGGAGTTCGCCAACAAGTTTTTCAATAATCATCCAAAAGAATTTGGCGGAGGAGTCATTCGAACTCTGACACGAAAGCGGAGAAGTGGCGAAGATTTTCTGCCTAAAAGTGAAATGATTATATGGACGCCTTCGAGTGCCATTCCTACTTCACACGTCCATTTGCACGATCCCGAAAATGTGGTCATTGCTTGCGCTATATTTAAAGAATTGTGTAAATACATTCAGGGAGATATCAAGCCTGAGGCTGAAGTTAGACTAATTCAGACTATTATAGGACATGGAATAGAACGCGATGAATTACGCGATGAAATTTTCGTACAATTAGTTCGTCAGTCAAATCAGAATCCTTCGAGAGACGAGACGGTACGAGTTTGGGTGATGTTAGGCCTCACATCAGCTGCCTTTCAGCCGAGCAAACAATTTGCGAAATACTTTTATAGTTATTTACGAAAGCATTTACGAAAAGACGCTGCGATATCATGTTATGCTCAATTCTGTCTCGACAATTTACACTCTCCAAAAGCCCATATTAGACGAATGCCACCCTCTTCGCTAGAAGTAAACGCAGTCAGAACTCTGAGTAGTCTTGTTTGTAGGTTCTATTTCTTGGATGGCAGAACTAAAGCCATAGATATCCATCCGTGTGACACTGCAAATGACGCCATGGTGTGCCTTTCCAATAAAATTGGTCTGAGGTGTTTAGATGGTTGGGCTCTATACGAACTGACACCTGATTACGAAAGGGTCATCAAAGGTCATGACTATCTCGCGGATATTATCACT
The DNA here is from genome assembly GCA_034697245.1 of Malaconothrus monodactylus. Classification (NCBI taxonomy): domain Eukaryota; kingdom Metazoa; phylum Arthropoda; class Arachnida; order Sarcoptiformes; family Malaconothridae; genus Malaconothrus; species Malaconothrus monodactylus. The sequence goes on along the minus strand of JAQIWZ010000243.1, from coordinate 15,990 downwards.
AATTGGGAAATGTTTCAAAGAAATAGCACTTATGCGACTAAACACTCGACACTCGCTAAACAAGGCCCTAATCACACATTAGGTGGAGGCGATTGTAAGTTTGTGTTCAAGAAACGATTGTTTAGGAATACGTGTGAAATACCTCACGATCCCGTGGAAGTCAACCTACTCTACGCTCAAGCGGCTCATTGTGTCGTTAAAAGAGATGAATTTCCAGTAAGTGAAAGAATAGCTCTACAATTAGCCGGATTACAGGCACAGGTCTCACTTGGAGAATATGTTGACGGAAGAATTGAAAGTTACGAAGATGTCGAGAATTATATCTGTTATCGTGTTAGAAGAGCTGTGGGTTATACTAACATGGAATGGGCCGTCAAAATAGCTGAAGCACATAAAATGTATGGAAAGGGCAAAGCAGACCTAATTGCAAAAGTTTGGTACTTATCAGTTGTAATGCAATATCCACTATACGGAACAACTCTATTCTCAGTTACTTATAAGGGCTACTTATCATATGGTCACAATTTACTACTCGGTGTTAACTCAGAAGGTTTGCTAATCGCGAATCCCGCGGATAAATCAATACTTAATGCTTACCGATATTGTGATATCGAATCTCTTACTGTTTTCCCCACTGAAAATTTCCTGTCAATTAAATTGGTCAAAACATCAACGGATACGCATAAATGCTTCACATTTGAAACAAACCAAAAGGAAGAAATCGCATCATTAGTTGCCAGCTATTCACCCAATCACTCAAATTGGATGAGACAAGCAAATGCTATTAATGCCAATAATGGAATCAATGGAGAGCCAAATAGAAGACGATTACTCAAAATGACATTAGAAGATAGAATGAAATTACATCACGACGTTGTCAACTGTAGGCGAGTATTAATCGATAGCAATATTATGAGAAAACCGCCGGAAGAAAATTTAGGTCTCATTCGTAATACTTTAAGACGACTTAATAGAGTTCGTTCGGACAAAATAAGACAAGAATATGGCAGTGAATTCGAAGAAGGATTCTTTCGTCATTTTCCACATTCATTCTGGGCCTATACGAAGAGTCCGATGCAAAACAGTATTCTTGTCATATCTGATCCCGAACTTGAAGCGACTGCAGTCAACAATTTTAATTCAATACTAACTTATTCAGGTCTAAATATTCCAGAAAATGAAGAAAATTCATTGGATGAGAAAGAGTGGCCGCGCGCCACAGAAAAAGATCAAATAAGATTAGCTCAAAGTATTTTAGACAAATGTTTACGAAAAGACGCGGATATACTTAGAAACGAATTTTTCTTACAATTAATTAAACAAACCACAGATCATCCCGACCCTAACAGTAGAGTTAATATAAGGCATTGGCAACTGTTAGCACTTGCCTGCAGTATTACATACCCAAGTGATAGACGTATTCTGGCTTATTTACACTCTCACCTACGAAGATGTGCATTGGATGAGGTCACAGAAGAGGGACAGTTCTCTCACTTCACACTTCGTAACTTACAGGGTACTCTTGAGACTAGAGGTCGAAAGTTAGCGCCTTCCAGATCAGAAATCATGAGTACCATTAATTGTCGTCGTATTTACGCTCGAATTCACTTTCTTGATGGACAGTTTCAAGCGGTCGAGTTCGACGCCTGTGCTGTCATTTCAGAAGTTATCGAACAAATTCAGATCAAAATTGATTTGCGCCAAAACGCTCCCGGATATGCTTTGTATCAAATGTTAGGCCCTAATAATGAACAAGCACTTCAACCAGAAGAAAAAGTTGGCGACGCTATTGCTTTTTGGGAGAAGTGGCACGAAGAACAAGCAAAGACTACTATGAATAAGAAAGCACACGACAAAACGCACTTTTTCGTATTTAAAGTAATTTTCAATTTTCATTTAACTTATAATTTTTTATTTAATATTTATTTTCTTTTCATTTGAAGAAACACATACTTTTGGATGCTTTTGTCGATATGACAGATCCGGTTGAAAAAGAGCTTCTTTACCATCAGATGGTCCATAATATACGATTCGATCGGTTCCCTATAACAGAACAGGAGGCTGTGATGATATGCGCCTTAAAAGCACAAATAGAATTAGGCGATTACGATCAAGGAGTTACTGATTACAGACAAATGATAACCCAATGTCTTCCACCTCGTCTTCTCGCAAGATTATCTCCAGAAGCAGTTGTAACACAGCATCAAATATTAAAAGGCATGGAAGCCGATCAGGCGAAGCAATCTTTCTTTAATTTAATCCAATCCTGGCCTTTACACCGCGCAACAATATTCGAAGTTATGCAAACTTATACCTCTTCGTGGCCCAAAAATTTGTGGCTCGCTATCGACCAAATAGGACTACATCTGCTTGAGTTAAAAACAAGAGTAAGTCTACTTTCATAACTATTTTAATTTTCATCTCTTTTCAAATATAATTTATTGAAATATTCGTATTATTTTTTTAGAATGTTTTGTCTTCTTGTGATTATCGAAATATTGTTGACTACAACCCAACTATAAATAGTTTAATGATAGTCGCAATGGCTAGTACTGGATCTAAAACTATGAAATACATATTTTTAACTCATCAGGTCTGTTGAACACAAAACTTTTCTCAAATTTGTCATAATTTTGATTAAATTATTTTGAAATTTTGTCTAAATTTAAAGGCTTTACAAATTGCTCAATTGATTCGAGACTATACTTCAGTACTGGCTAATGAACGTGGAGTTGGAAGAAGAAAATCAGTTGAATTTGATTTAGCGCTACGACCGCAACAAATAATGCATTCAATAGCACCTCCTGTACCACAACCGCGCAAAACAGTACAGCAAAGACAAGAACAGTTTTATCAAAATCAAACACATCATCAAATACAGCAATTATATCAACGACAACAACAAATGCGAAGGTCCAGACCATTGAGTATACTCTATAAACCTCCGCCACAAATAATAATGACAGAAGCGGAACACGTCTAATATTGAATGTAACTTAATTTGTAAAATAATGTTAACTAAATTTTTTGGTGTATTGTTGAAAAGATGAGATGAGATGCATAAGAGCGGCAAATATTGATTTTGCTTTAACTCAATTTTATCCTTTTTGTGCCAATATTTGTACACTTTTCTGATCTCAAATTTGTTTCTTATTTATTTCACTCAACTTTCCTTATTTACTAAAGTATATTTGGAATATATACTAGCGATTGTAAGGCTTACTTAATAATAATAGAAATAATACTTAAAATATTTGCTCATTTCAGTGCATATTCTGCTCTCAAACCAACTAAAAAGTGTCTAAAACTATGTAATTTAGTTGAATCTAAAAAAGAAAATTTAAGTTAGTTTTGGTGCTATTTCTGAATATTTGTTCAATTTTGACTTTTAAAGCAAACAAATGTGTCTAAAATGATAGATACCAGTTTAAGCTTAAAGGATCTGTTTATACCTTATTTTTAAAATGTTAAACTTTGACACCCATTCCCCAATTCTGAACATTACCAGAATTCAACTTTTTTAATGCTCACTTTTTTCTTAATTTATTATTCATTATAAATAATGGCTTTTTTATCAGTTTTATCATGACTTGATTTGTGATATTTTGTCTTTTAATAATTATCATTGATATACATATTAACTGTACTATAAATAAGATAAGTTAGAAAACTAGTCATTTTGTCCAAACTTGTCAACAAAACTTTTAATTATTATATTTAACAAAATAGAAATTTTAAATTTTGATTTATTTAAGAAAAAACAAAACATAACACAAGTTATATATATGGGTCTTATATTGTAAGTTATTCTACAGCCGATTGTTATTTAATATTATGAAAGAATATCCTATAATTAGTATGAAAGAGAGTATATCTAAAGAGATGCGCTGTAGAATTGATGATTAGACGTTTCATTTTTATTGTAAAGCTTTTATTATTTTCAAAATTATCATTATTGCTATTATTATTATTATTATTAATATTAATATAATAATTATAATTCAAAATTGCTTTAATCTGTTAATTATGTTGTTATTTAAACAAATTTGCTTAACATAAAAACAAACGCATAAAGCGTCTCAATAAGCTTTGATATTTTCAACGAAATAATAATAATAAAATTCAATGTTTCTCTTTTGCTTTTCCTGATATAATCAATACGCGATCAATAGTGGTATTATATAACATACAGAACGAGCATAGAATTTATATTATATAGAGACTGAACACTTGGAGCACAACTGTTATATATAACACTAGCATTGAGAGCATTTAGAGCAGCAATATATAGACCATATTCTGTATATGCAAGGCATAAAAGATGGTGGAAGACCGCAATTCGTATAAGATTAACTTACAAATTAGAAATAAAGACGACAATGAAATCTACTATAAGGTATTTTATTATCAAAAAAGAAGCGCATGATTTACCCTTTTTTTTGTTGTAAGAATCAAATGATACAAATGCATGCATTAGTAAGTCATCATTAGTTTATGTGTCTCTCGATTATTCCCTCTGTATTGATTTCATTTGTTTATTCTATTGGTTCCGTTCACTTTCCAATTGAACTCATATGAAGGATAATTAACGCTATCTATATGTTTGTATTGTTACAGCGCGACGGACAGCGATTCAATTGCGAATATACATTAAAGTTTATGGTGGAAACGAGTTACGAATATACAGTTAATGTGAGACCTTCACTGCCATTACAGTAAGTCGATCTGATGAATCGTATCAGATTTACTTTTATTTTCTATTTCATCAATTCCCTAAACATCCATTTCTCTCCATATTCTATATATTCTTATTCTTGTTATACTTTTTTAACATAACACAAAAATCACACAAACGCATAACAGAAGTGTTTCAGTGCAAGGGAGTGGTGTCTCTGTGACAGATCTATCACCAGAAAACGGCAGTTCTACGTATTCTTTCTCATGGGATTCAACAAAGATTGACGCAAACAAAAAGAAAGACAGAGCAAAGGTATTGATAATAATGCACGCGATAACATAGTAATAAAAAGTAATAATGCGAATTTGCTATATTTGCATCAATGCATTCACTCATTTGCTGTATTTATCACATGTCAAAAAAGGTACAATTAATGCTTCAATTTCAAGGCGGTCTAACTCTAATCATACCATTACAAGTGAAATTCTATAACAAAGAAGATACTCAACACTTAACGTGGGGAACACCATTGCATCACATTGACTATGAATGTCAAGTAAAACCTGGTGCCAGTTATATTGATATCATCAAAACTGTCTTCAGATGAAGTCAATACGCATGAGAAATAATGTTAACAAAACTGGTGGCCAGTTAGACAAATTAAACATCGATTTATGTTGTAATAAGTTTACAGTTTTAATAATATTTAGATCCAATTCGTGGCGCTTCCCATAATCTAACCAGTTATGTAATGGAAAACCTTTGGGACTAAAACAGTTTTATAGCTTTCTATTTCTACGCTTAAAATAAATAAGCAAATCATCGATAAATAGATATTTCGATTTGTGACTTCCATTGGATGTAACATTTTTCTTATTCTTATTTATTAATATAATTCCTTATTATAAAGTATTCTCGAGAGAATTAAGTAAAAATATTAAGTTTTCAATAGGATATAATACCTAAAATGCTCATCAAATGTGCCCTTTTTTCCATTATTCAATTTTATTACTGTATTGAAAATTACTTGATTGTCATTTTAATGTAATGTAAAACCATTTTTGGCTTATTATCAAAATATATTTCTACTATTTGTAAACGAAAGTTTAAAAGACTTTTATTGCATTTCTCTAAAATATGGTTTACATTTGCCGTATCTTTTTTAAAATTGATGCACTTTAGCTCATTGTCAAGTTGGAACAGTCACAAACTTCAGATCAATTGATATATATTTTCTTACAACTGATGCTTAGCTTACAGTTTAGTCTTAAGCTTATATTCAAAAAATCTCATTTTGAACTCATTTCATTTCACTTACGCTAAGCTTTAATTACTTCTAAAATTTAAACTTATTTAAGTTTTACCTAAATTTAAAAAATTATAGTTTTTTTAGTAAAATATTCGTGTAAGTTTTAGTTTGAAGCGAGAAAATGTATATTTCTCTTCTTCCTTAATTTCTTACTCTTTCAAAACAGAAGAAAACTTAAGTGCATTAGAACTTTGTTTATGATTAAACGATAATAAGAGTTCGAAGAAAATAATAATTAATGAATCGACAATTTTTTAGAGTTTGACGATTCAAACTTTTATATTCATTTGAAGACTTCAAAAATTGCTTATTGAAGATTAAATGCAGACTTAAGACTCATTTAGAGATACTCGAAGTAATCAGGAAATGAGTTGCTGAAGAAGAGTTCATTAATTAGAAATTGTACGCCAAAAACTTCGTTAATCAACAATTATGCTTATAATTTGCATATTATAATTACAGATATTCAAACAAGTTTAATAAAGTTTCTTATGATATCAACTTACGGGAAAACTGTAATTAAGATCCAATGAATCAAATGCTTGAGACGAATCAAAGTATTAATTGAGCAAAACTTTTAAATTTAAATTATGTGTGGGTTAGTCTAACTTTAACTTCTCTATTGATAGTTCAACTTATGTATAATTAGAGTAAAAACTTTAAGATAATACTTGGTTTCTTTAGAGTCTTTTTAAGTTTAGACAAGTTTTAATTAACACATTGTAAATCAAATTAAAATAACACAAAATTCAAATTTTACTTTAAATTATTTTTCATAAAAATATCAATAATTACTTATCATTTTGAATAACAATTGTTTTTATAAAATATGATTAAGTTTTGAAACAATTTATTTGTTTCTAGTCTGTTAACAAATTTATTTTGAATGTTTTCCAAAGTATCAAATATTTGGTACAATTTCTACACTTTCCTCATTAAGTTTGACTTATTTTAAGACTTAATTTAATAGGAATTTGGGCGAAGATCAAGAATTTCATTAAAAAAACCAACAAAATTTCAGTCAAAATAATTAGTTTAACGAACTTATGATAAATATTATTGAAAACACTTAGAAAACAAAATTCAAACATATTTTTAATAATCAAAACTACACTAATAATTGCAAACATTTCGACAAAATATTTGAATTTAAAATAATTTTACAAAATAATTTTCAAAATTAGTGCCAAATGAATAGCACAACAGCTCTGCTCTCATTACAGTTCTGATTAGTTTATTATTAAACAAGTTTATTAGCTATAAAAAAGATAAACTCAAATGATATGATAATGATCTTGAATTTTTCGATCTATTTATTATAAAAGTGTATCACAAATATATTAAAACCAAATTACAATCATTAGAGAAAACATTCAAATCATTTAAAATACAATGAGTTAAGCAATAGTTTATGTTAAATATTGCTTTACTGGTTACAGACCGGTATGTTTTGAATGAAACTAAAATCCCTCTCGAGAGTGAACAACAAAAAACTCGTACGTTTTGTGGTGTTTGTGGTGTTTATTTGCTTTAGACTATGGGGTGACGAATACGGCATAAAATATAACATTGAGAACAGAAAAACAAGCGATTGACCCAAATATATACTGCATTTTATTCTTATGAAAGCATTGACTATCACTTTAACTTTGGATGAGCCAACTTTTCGAGTGCGGACCACAATATTGCGCAAAGCTTTCAAAGCATCATTACTTTATTATTACTTTATTTTTAACAAAAAGAGCAAAATTGAACAAAATTCAATAAATTAATTTAGAGTTCAATATTTAAAAGCATTTGAGTTTATTTCTCAATTATAGACTAAACTTTATTATAAGAATGAATGTATTAATGTAATGTATCAATGTACTTTCATAAGAATTAACAATCGATTTATTGCACGAGAACTTAAGCTCTAAAAAAACTATTATTATTTATTAATTCAAATAAATAGTCTCATTGCTATCTATGGAAACTCTATTTTTGAAGGATCAAATTTTTTAGTCAAGTTTCCTGTTCTTAATTAAATGTTAATTAATTTAATATAAAATTTTCATTTAACTGAATTGAGTTTAGTTAAGCTCCAATTTCAAGATATAATATTATTTAAGGCAAATCTTTCAGCAAATAGTAATTCAATTCTATAAACTTTTTAGTAAAAAAAAAATATAAATTTCAAAATCTATTTAAAACTTTTATTTCTCTATTAGTATTAATCAATTGAATGATCAAAAGAGATAAATAATCGCACTTTACGTAAAGGTTTATAAATGACTTTTGATGAATGATTTGTTATAAAAAGTTAATCTCAGTTATAATCAAACGAAAGTTGTTTCGGGCCGTTGTTTGAGTGATAGTTATATAGATTGAGAGTATGTTTATGTGTTGTTCATTCTGTTTACTTAATGTGTGCGCTTTTCAGAGCAAATTAATAATAGATTCAAATAATATTTTGATTGTTTCTCATTTAAATTTCTATAATATTTAAATCAATAGACTTTATGAGTACAGAACTAACCCATATCTCAAACAACTTCTAAATTATATAAATTATGATTCTTGAGAACAAATTCAACATAAATTAAACTAAATATCGATATTATAGCGAAAACATGTTTCAAAACTAGAGGTAAGACATGATTTTCAATGATTTCTATGAGAAATAAGTGTTTCATTTGTTTAAAAGTTATATTTTTTGTTCAATTTCTAAAACTCCAATAAACTATTATTGAAGTAATGAAACAAACGTTTAGTTTTTATGACAAATTCATATATTATTTAATTGTTTAATAAATTTAGAAACAAAATAGAAAAAAATGAGCACTTCTTCAGTAAATAATACGATATTTTTATGGCATTAAAATTGATTATCAATTGAGATAAAAGTCATGACCGAAAAGGTTTTTATTAAAAAAAAGAAGAACAACAAAATCCTATCATATAATAAACGATTAATTTGTTCGTAATTTATGTCTTTTTCTGTTATATTTTGATGTTTTTATAACTTAAAAGTAATTTAAAACTGAATTGAAGCAAAGAGTTTGCAATGCTTTACAATTACAGCAATAATTGAAATAGTAATAAATAGTTATATAGTTTTATGCATTAATTGAATGGTAAATGTAGTAAATGTTTGGACACTTCATAACACCATAAGCTGTGGTCTCAATCAAACGTGTATTATATGACTCAACACTAAACAGCCTTATATTCAATGCTTATTTTCATTATCATATCATTCATAAAAACCTTATAAAACTGTTATTCCGTTTTCAAAATTTAATATTTTTAATGCTATCAAATTATCGATATATTTAATGATTAGTCAATATTTTTAATTTTTGATTAAAAATTTGTTTAATTGAAGCAAAATTTATCTCAATTTTTAATTTATTCAATACTTTAATTAGTGTTTAATTTGAATCAATTGAAAGGTGTGTCTCAAATGTATTTCTAAATAATTTAATTTATTATTTTTAGTCAAGTTTTTAAATATTTATTAATAGTTTAAATGTAAACATAACTTAATTTAAAAGTTTTGATTAAAAATTTCCTCAAAAAGTCAATTATCAATATTTAACACTTTCCTCAATAGATATGATTTTGAATGCCTTCAAAACTGAATGAATGAAAAAAATTAACAAAAATCTGTGAAAAACGTTGATTTACGCAAAACTTTGTTTGTCTTCTCTCTTATCGATTAATCAATTGGTCTAAAAGTGGTTTACTTTTAACTTGAAGAATTATTTCGAATATTTAGCGAAGAGAAGAGTATAAGACATACGATTCTTGAGATGTGAATAAAATAAATGTTGACGAAAGTGATGACAATATGAGCGCAACCACTGCTGGCATTAGTATTACGTCTTCACAAATACCTACAATGCCTATAGAATTAGTGATTCCTCCGCCACAGTCGAGAGTTGTCAAAGAGGGCTGGGTTTACAAAAGAGGTTTCATTTTATTTCTATTCATTTGTTATTTAATTTTTGGTCAAATTTTGATTTATATTTATATTTATTTATGATTTAAAAGGCGAACACATAAAGAATTGGAGACCGCGTTATTTCATACTCTTTGAAGACGGATCTCTTATTGGGTTCAAGAATAAACCGGAACACGGATTCGCTGATCCGTTGAATAACTTCACAGTCAGGGGCTGTCAGATCATGAAAACAGATCGACCGAAATCTTTCACTTTTATCATTAGAGGTCTTCAATGGACTACTGTTATAGAGAGAATGTTTCACGTCGAAAATGATAAGGACAGGGATGAGTGGTGTGAAGCCATCACTTTAGTCGCCGGAAGACTATCCGTTGAAGAAGAAGGAGATGTCGAAATGATTGACGAAAATAAAACTCAAGATGAATATAGAAATCGATTGCATATAACAACGAGGCCTTCTTCGAGAGGCCGCAAAATTGTATGTGAAATGCATTCATTTTACTTATGAATAAATTTCAAATTGAAGGCCAGATTTTTATCTTTAACTTTATTTTTCTCGACTTATTTGTTCATTAATTTTATTTTTAGACTTTAGAAGATTTTGAATTTCTCAAAGTTTTGGGAAAAGGAACATTCGGTAAAGTCATATTATGCAGAGAAAAAGGAACTGGTCTTCTCTATGCCATCAAAATTCTTAAGAAAGAAACAATAATAGCTAAAGACGAAGTCGCTCACACCTTAACTGAGAATAGAGTTCTCAGAAATACAAATCATCCATTTTTAATTGTAAGAAATATTAAACTTTATTAATTAACGACTCATTCATTTGAATGTTTTCTGATTTGTTATTGTGTTTTATTTTGTTTTTCAAATTTCAGTCATTAAAGTATTCATTTCAAACGGGCGATCGATTATGTTTTGTGATGGAGTACGTGAATGGGGGCGAACTCTTTTTTCACTTATCGCGTGAAAGAATTTTCAGCGAAGACCGAACCCGTTTCTATGGCGCTCAAATTTTATTAGCACTCGAATATTTGCACACTCGTGGTGTTATTTATCGTGATTTAAAGGTTAATTCAACACTATTTCAATAATTTATATTTTCTTATCATTTGATTTAATGAATGATAGCTCGAAAATCTATTATTGGATTATTCCGGGAATATCAAAATCGCTGATTTTGGTTTATGTAAAGAAGATATTAATTTTGGTGCTACGACCAAAACATTTTGCGGTACACCTGAATATTTAGCTCCTGAAGTCCTCGAAGATACCGATTATGGACGAGCGGTAAGGCTTTTAATTATAACACTTAATTCAAATAAAAGATTCTTATATTTGAAACGAATCTAATGATAGGTCGACTGGTGGGGTCTCGGAGTTGTCATGTATGAAATGATGTGCGGACGACTGCCCTTTTATAATCGTGATCACGACATTCTATTCGAATTAATTCTTGTAGAAGAAGTCAAATTTCCTAAAACATTGTCGGCTGAGGCAAAAAACTTACTGCAAGGGCTTCTTATTAAGGATCCCCTCAAAAGACTTGGCGGAGGGCCTGAAGATGCGAAAGAAATAATGTATCACCCATTCTTCAGAGGCGTCCAGTGGCAGGAATTACTTGAAAAAAAGGTCTGTTTATAATTATAACTTGGAAAAAATAGAATATTTCATTAAAGATTGTGAACGTTTAGGTTTCGCCTCCGTTTAAGCCTCAAGTGACCAGTGATACCGACACGCGTTATTTTGACCAGGAATTCACGGGAGAATCAGTACAACTGACACCACCCGAACAATTGTGTCCACTAAATTCAATAACAGAAGAGATGGAACAGCCCTACTTTCAACAGTTCTCATATCACGGAAGTGCTACCGCTTTAGGCAAAAGCATTGATCAGTGATAGTAATTATTATTAATACAATTGATTAAATAAGTGTAAATAAGATTAAAACTGTGTTCAACTAAAAGTTTTCTGATTCAAGCATAAGACCCGCGAGTTCTTAATTTATAAGACATTGGATTTAGTGTTTTTGCTTTACTTATTGACTGTAAAAATACGTCATTCCAATGCAATACACTATTTATGTCTATTTTAAAGCCTATTCAACACGTGCTTTACTGGTGAAAAACAGAGATACCCACAAATCATATAAATGATAAGAGCATTATTTGTGCCACAATATTATTGGACTTAAACTTGTTTATTGTGCGACTGTTCCTAAACTCAGTCATAAGTAGAGAAAAACACTGAAATGTGTGTGTTATGAATGCGTCAATTGTTTCGTAATCTTTTACTATTATTACACCTGAATTGACAAAAACCAATTATTTTGTGCCGATATATCTTTATATATCACTTCATTTTACTCTATGAAATGCGTATTTTTATTGATTTGTTGGTAAGCCTTTTGTTATTGAAAAATGTTGAAAAAATATTACGTTTAATTAAATAATGCAATGATTTATGTCGAGGAATGTATTACTTTAACAGTAATAATAGGTGTTTATAACTAGAAAATTGACGCGTAGGCGAATCACTGATACGCATATACCATACAATAGACTCCATCCCACACTTTTCAATCATCCCCTTATTTAATTTGAGAAAAACAAAACGTTTAATTAAATAAAAACCTGATTTTTGTTCGGCTTATTTGCTCAATAATGTATTTGCAATCATTGATATAATATAGGATTTCTATCTATTTCTATCTACTATGCATTGCATTGCTGTTCAACACCTTTATGAAAGTTGAAAAGAAATCTTATTTCATAAATTCATTCATTCCTTAAGATTAATTGTAATAATATTTGCTCGGGTTTAATAATAAGAGATTGATTTGTTGAGAAAAACTAACAAATCAATGAGTAATTGACCGTTAATTTATTGAATAATCTGCCGGTGTTTTATTGTACAAATTTATTCAATTTAAATACTAATGTAATTATTATGTAATAACTTAATTGATTTTACTGTAATGTTTGCATTCCTACTATTGTTATAGACATATATATAAGAAACTAAATAGTCTTTTGTGGGATTGGTTTTTCTATTGAAACCCACTTTTAAGATAAACCGGTGATTATTATTTGTACTAAACAACAAAAAGCTTTCTCTCTTTCTCTCTCTCTCTCTCTCTCTATCTCTCTCTATCTCTCTTTCTCTCTATCTCTCTTTTTATACACTTATCATAATTAATTGTGAGCTACTGTTAGTCTTATTTCTGGCAGCTTTTCACTCATCAATTTTAATAAAAATAAAAATTAGTGATTTCAAAATTGAAACATTGTTTTTTATTTTTGAAAGTAACAGGTTTTTATCAGTACTCAAAGTTTGAAACTTTGTCATTGAATCGTTGATCTAATCATTTTTACTGAGATCTTGTTTGTCACATTTTTAGCTGATATGATTAAAATATGTTGAAGAAAATTTGCAGTCCTATCGCTCAAGTGTCTCGAGTATTAATTAGTTGTTGCGCAAAATATAACACTGAAAGCTTAGTCGATACTTTCGGTAGAAAACATAATTATTTGAGAATATCTCTAACAGAACGATGTAATCTCAGGTGTAAGTTATAGTTACGACTACTTTCCAACATTCAATGCTTATAGATTGAAATTAATTCAACTTTAATAATGAATAGGCTTATACTGTATGCCAGAAGAAGGCGTATCGCTTACTAAGAATTCTTTCTTATTGAATACAAACGAATTGAAAGTTATCTCCAATTTGTTTGTCAAAACACTCGGTGTTAATAAAATCCGATTAACGGGTGGCGAGCCTTTGGTTCGGAAAGATATCATTGAAATAGTAAATGATTTATCAAATTTGAGGCCATTCGGACTGAAGACTATAGCGATTACAACAAATGGTTTAGTTTTAAGCAGAAAATGTTCGGAATTAAAACGCGCAGGTCTTCATATTCTTAAATTCTTAGATTAGTTCTTAAATTCTTTACTTTAATTTGAAAAATACATAATTCAGGGCTGAATGCGGTCAATATAAGTTTGGATACTTTAATACCAGCAAAGTTTGAATTGATTACAAGAAGAAAAGGTTGGGATAATGTCATGAAATCGATTGAAAGTTCATTGCGTGAAAACTTTGATTCAGTTAAAATCAATTGTGTTATCATAAAAGGGTTTAATGACGACGAGATATTAGACTTCGTTCAATTTACAAAAGACGTTCCATTAGATGTGCGGTTCATTGAATACATGCCATTCGATGGCAACAAATGGAACCATAAAAAGATGATGACTTACAGCGAAATGTTAGCGTTAATTAGAGAGAAATATCCAGACATTAAACAAATGGATCCCAAGTTAAACGAAACTTCAAAAGCTTATAAAGTCCCAAACTTTAGCGGACAAATTGGATTCATAACATCTATGAGTGAAAACTTTTGCGGAACGTGTAATCGTCTCAGAATAACAGCCGACGGAAATTTGAAGGTTCTTCTTATTTGGGTCTCATTTATGAGTTCTATAAATTTTGGAAACAATGGAAACTTATATTTTTAAATTTTTAAATACTTTCAAAGGTTTGTTTATTCGGAAGCGAAGAGGTCTCGTTGAGAGACGCCATAAGAAGTGGTGCTGATGATAAACAATTAATTGAGTTGATTAGGAAAGCACTTAACAACAAAAAGAAACAGCACGCGGGTAGCTATCAGTTCATTAAGTCATTCAATTCAACTTTAGTTAATGCAAAAATTTTTTTGTTTCTATTCTTAGGAGCTTTTAATATAGTGAAGACTGCGAACAGGCCTATGATTTTAATCGGTGGGTGAAATTGATCTCATAATTAATAATATTTCGAAACAATGTTCATAATAATCAACTATTTCTGTATAATATAATTGGGATTCAATACTAACGCAATAGCACAAAATCGACATTTCTGTACAAAATCATCGCATTTGTCACATATCGACGAATCGACGGGTAGGGCAAAAATGGTAGACATTAGTGATAAACAAATTACTTCAAGAACAGCATCCGCTATCGGAAAGGTTTGGGTTGGACAAGAAGTTTGTCAATTAATTGAATCGAATGAACTGAAAAAAGGCGACGCATTGACTGTCGCACAAATTGCAGGCATTATGGCCTCTAAACATACTTCAAAACTAATACCACTTTGTCACGAGATCGCACTCGAGAACGTAAGCGTCCACTTAATCGTGGACTCAAATAGCGAGGAAATAGTGATCAAAGCTATGGCTAAAACGAGATCTCAAACAGGAGTTGAAATGGAAGCCTTGACTGCAGTGAGTATTGCGGCCCTAACTGTATACGATATGTGCAAAGCTGTTAACAAACAGATTATTATTCGGGAAATCAAATTAATTTCAAAAACTGGAGGAAAACAAGACTTAAACTTTGAATAAATGTTTTTCAATTGACTCTAAGTTTCAATTCGTAAAAATTTCAAAACTATTGATAACAATAAATAATGTTTATAATATTTGCGTCATTTATGAGAAATAACTGATCACATGATTCGAGTACTGCCTCAAAGTGTGAATACTTTTATGATTAAAAATAGTTTAAATTTGTTTAATTCGTCTCTTATAATAGAAAAGTCTCAACACATGTTCGTAAAAGTTTCTTAAAATATATCTATGAATAAAAACTTTGAACTCCTGAGATTATTTCTCTTTAACACAAAATTAAGTTTATTATTATTACAAAAATGTTTATCTGTTCGTTAGTCGTTCTTAAAACTGGTCTCTCGAGTCACTTGTGTCTCATTTTGTAACCCTTTTTCTCCCATTCGATTCATTTCTATTGATTTTAAGGTGAAAGTTGACTCAAAATTGTCCGCAAACTTCAAATGAAACTTATTTTCGCAAAACTGTTGCATCGATAGCATCTCAACGGCGATTAAAGCCGCTTGTGATGTGACGCCGTCTACAACTTTTTAACGTTAGTTTAAAGGGTTTACACATTTACACATTTTTTATCTGCGATCACTGAGAGAACATTCATTTCAAGTTCTCTCCAATCGCTGATACGTTAAGTTCAACACTTAAATCAAAAATTGAACTTCAACG
>JAQIWZ010000242.1:0-23789 GCA_034697245.1 Malaconothrus monodactylus | reverse complement strand
TTTAAAATTATATTACTTTGTAATATATTTGAATCGTTTTCACAGTCAAAAAAGTAAACATTCATTACATTCATTATGAAATATTAATTATTTAAAGATATTGTTTAAATAAGAGGTCATAAATAGCATTAAGTTATTGATGAAAATGACAAATACTATAATAAATTATTCAAACGATTCTTAAGTGTTTTGTTTAATTGAGAAGTTTGTCGAAACTTTTGATGCGATAATTATTAGTTTATCTCATTCTTCATATTATAATAGTTTCGAAACTTTGATAAACTTTTTTTGTCAAATACAAGGGATTTATTTATTTCTTTAAACATTATTTATGTTTTAGTGTTAAAAAAGTTATCAATGCATTCATTTTTCAAATGTTCAAAATTTCAATATATTTTCATTAAAGAAAAAATTTTTTAAAACGTGCGAAAAATTTTTGTTTTAGTTTTATTATCAAAAACAATAGACTTTATTTTAATTTTAAATAATTTTCTAATTATTCTTTAGTTTAATTGAAAAATAGATTAATGTTTACTATAACTGGTGTTGAACTGTAATGACCAAAAACTAAATAAAGTTTAAAAAACCGGTTCAACGCATGTGAAGAATATGGCGTTTATGTGTTTGTGTTGACTATCATTTGTAAATATGAGATCAAAGTCTCAATACTTTTCACTATTCCTTATGTTTATGTCACTCTTTTGAAAGACAACTATTTTATACCATAAATGAATCCTTAATTATATCAACGATTTATTAGTGAAAGTGTTTTTATTTTGCATAATATCTCAAATCAAAAATAAATAAAAGTCTTTTTAATATTGTTTTTGTCGAAAACATTGACTCAAAAGAAAATAATAATTAGTTTTTGAACTAATAATTAAAACGTTATTTATTTATTGGCAATAAATTCATTAATAATTTGATTATAAATTATGAGAATTTAAGAAAATTTATTAACGAATTATTGATAATTGACTTTAAAAAACAAAATCAATTTTAATGTTATTTTTGAATTGATTTATATTTTTCTTAAGAAATATAATAATAATATGATATATATTAATGAAACGCTTTTATTATTAACGAATTAGTTATTTATATATCAATAATGAATAGCGAAACACAAAATAGTGTTTCAATTATTGATGAAGTCATTGATGAACAACAATTCAATGAAAATCAATTAATTATTGACGAAAAACAACAATTGAATAATAGTTTTAACGAATCATTAATTAAGAAAAGTTATTGTAATTCGAGTCAAACCAAAGCTAATAATAGCGAAAATGTCGAACAAATGGACGTCTCTTTTGTTGCGAATAATAATTGTAATAATGATTTGGTTATCACTAATGGAGACATTGATAGCATTGATCACAATAATGACGATAATGGCAATCAAACCGATGAAGACTCGACTCAATCAGATTCTAATACTATTGAAGATAAGCAACAATTGATTGAATTCAACATAAATCATATAAAATACTCTATTGTTGAGGTGAAGCTATATTTAAACACTTCTCTATATTTAATGCTATTTTTAGTTTGTTTTTAACTATTTTTTCAACACAAATATTTTATATTTTTGGAACTCATTTTAAATTTATTTTTCCTTTTAAATTAATTATAAAATCATTTATTAAGGAATTTGCTTAAAATTAAGTCTTAAGTCACGCGATTTATAACTTTTTTTTGTCTCTTTTAGTTTGAAAGCCTTCAATCTTTTCCTCAATTTTTTTATTTTTCAAAAATAAACTCATTTTTCAAATTTTTATTTCTTTATGATTTTGTTCTCATTTCCTATTTTTTCGATTCATTTTAAAGTGTTGTCAAATTTGAATTGAATGTGATTTAATTTTTAGAGAATTTTGATAGCTTTTAATTTATGTTTCCTTTCATTTTATAGAACGAACAAACGATTACTATTTATGTTTATGTGAAAGAATGCAAGTCTTTAGACGTTGTCTTCAGAGAAGATACGATTGAAGTTAGATTTCAAACAAGTGATCAATCGTTTCATAAAAATTATGGAACTGACGAAAGAACGACTTGTGTTTGGAAAGTCAGTTTGAGGTAAAATTTAACAATAAATTCGGTTTGTTTTCAAACATTTCATTAATTATTACTCGTTATAAATAATAATTAGGGGTGAAATATATCCCGAAGAATGTAGTCATAAATTGAATCCGAAAACATTCGAAATATGTCTGAAGAAGAAATCGACGCGTTTTCGTTGGGATACTTTAGAACATAAAACAACTCCGACTTCACTAACAGCTCAACAAATGCCAAATAATTCATCAAATCTTAATAATTCAATAGTTTGCGGAACTCAACCGATGTTTAGTTTCAATAATTTAAATGTTGATAAGTCTGACAATTGGCAGCCAATTATAGCTAATGAAGAAAATAATAAACGAAAGTTTGACTTATTCGATGTGACCCACAATTCAAATAATTCTGTCGGCAAAGAATTGGTTGCTATCAATAATAATATTCTTAACAAAGAATTAAGTAATCGAAGAATTGGTTACACGGGTTTAGATAATTTGGGCAACACTTGCTTTATGAATTCTGTTATTCAGTGCCTTTCGAATACCGATCCTTTTCGTGACTATTTTTCTTGTGAGTCAATTGATTTTCATTAATTAGAAATATGTTTATAAATTTGATAGAATCCAACATTTTATTTATTATTTTCTAATGAATGACAATTTCATTAAATAGCCGGTCATTTTGTGCAAGACATTAACGAAACCAATCCATTAGGAACTGGAGGACAAATCGCGAATGCATTTGCAGTTCTATTGAAACAGTTATGGTTAGGAAAACAGTCATCAGTACCTCCGCAGAGATTGAAGTCACTCATCAGTGAGAAAGTGTCACAACAGTTCTCAGGTTTTGCACAACACGACGCACAGGAATTGATGGCATTCCTGTTGGACGCGCTTCACGAAGACCTGAATCGTATTAAACAAAAGCCTTATATTGCTGTCAATAGTGATGAATGTGATAACGGAAACATTGCTGACGAACAGCTCGCAGACGAGGCCTGGAAGAGATACAGAATGAGAAATGATTCTATTGTTGTCGACTTATTTCAGGGACAGTTTAAGTCAAAACTTGTTTGTCCTGTTTGTGGAAAAGTAAATCTTTAACTTTTTTTTTGCTCAAAATTTCATTTCTAAATAAAGACATCATTCGATTTTCATTTAATATCTATTTCTTTTAAATTATAGATATCGATAACATTCGACCCATTCCTCTATTTATCGGTTCCTTTCCCTAAACCTCCGATTGTTTATGACGTCTACTTCTTTAAACGTGAGTCAAATGGAATGTCAGCTTCAAAGCCAATTAAATACAAGATTAAATTAGCGCACGACTCAATTGTACACAACTTATTGGATTATATATCTTCTGAAACCAATATTCCTACTTCTGCTGTACGTTCTCTTTCTCTAAAACAAATATCAAATTGATTCTAAAATTATCAAAAAATACATTGAATTTATTTTATTTTAGTTACGTTTGATTCAAGCCTCAAATTCTGGTTTAATATCAAAGTTTCTTCAGCCGAAATGGACTCTAAATAAACCACAATTGGGTCAATACTTATTGTTATTTGAATTAGTAGCTCCTAATGAAAACTTAAAAGAAGATATTCAAGAATTTGTTGTCATTCAAGTATTTATTCAATTGAAAAATTTTCTTTTATTTGTTTTAATTATAATTAATTTTTTTATTATTGATAGCGTTTATCTCAACCGTTCAAAAGTGATAGTTGTGCGAAATGTGATAAGAATACGGGTTGGGATAATGTCGACCTTAAAGCTTGCCATAATTGTCAAAGAGTTGCCTATTGTAACAGGTTTTCATATTTTAATTGTTTAAGTTTCAAAAAATTCAATATTAATTAAAAAAATATTCAATTTATAGAGAATGTCAATCAGAACATTGGATTTATCACAAGAAAGATTGTATTTATAAACCCGAACCTTTCGGTCTGCCATTCGTTATATCATTGGCCAAATCGCAGTTAACTTATAGGAACTTATGCGCAATCATTTACTCATACGCTCGACATTCGATCGAAATTCCGAAAAATTGTGAAACTCTGTTTCGTTCAAATGTTCTCAATTTAAATGAGTTTCCAATTCC
Organism: Malaconothrus monodactylus; assembly: GCA_034697245.1. Lineage (NCBI taxonomy): Eukaryota > Metazoa > Arthropoda > Arachnida > Sarcoptiformes > Malaconothridae > Malaconothrus > Malaconothrus monodactylus. The sequence continues at coordinate 19,622 of JAQIWZ010000242.1, read as the reverse complement.
TCCGCCTTTTGTGTTGAGAACATATCGCGATTCGAAAGCATCAGAAGTTGAAGAAGTGATTGGTCCACAACTCGATCCAGAAGTAAAGGACTGTTTTGATCAACCTTTAGATATAAAAAATTATTACATAGCTATGGATTGGATTAATTCGAAAAATTATGGCAACAATTGGGTCGAAGTCGAGGCCAGAACTGAATTAAATTATGAAACAAATGCCAAATCGGAAGCTATAGCTGAAAGAAGTGATGTTATCTTATTAGAAGACTGTTTGAGGCTTTTTACTGAACCGGAAGTGTTGAACCCACAGGAGGCCTGGTCTGTATCTAACAATTATTCAATCAAATATTGATTCACACTTTTTAAGTGATTATAACATAAACTAACTTTAATTATTATATTTTCAAATATGAATCAAGTTTTCGAATCTCATTCTTATTTTGTTTTGAAAAATAGGTTTTGTCCGCAATGCAAAGAAAATCGAGAGGCCGTCAAACAAATAGCTTTGTGGCGATTGCCTCAGGTTTTAGTCATTCAATTGAAACGATTTTCTTTCCGAAACATCATATGGAGGGATAAAATCGATCGAATGGTTCGCTATCCTGTCGATGGCTTAGATATAAGTGATTTCTATTGCAGAACAGAATACGATCCAGAATTTCGTCCAATTTATGATTTATACGCTGTTGTCAACCATTTCGGAGGAATGTTTGGCGGACATTACACGGCGTTCGCCAAATCCAGTAACAATTTTGAGAATTTAGGTATTAATCCACTTCTCATTAATAAAATTATTTGTTATTTTAAAGTTTGAATAATTATTTTTACTTTCAATCAAAGGCTGGCGTTCTTTCGATGACAGTCGTGTCGAAAACATGAGCGAAGAATCAGTTGTGACTCGAAACGCATATATGCTTTTCTATAAACTTAGAGAATGAAAATCATATTTGTTTAGAATTAGTTTAATTATAAATTAATGTTTAATCTTATTATTGATTCATAAATTTATGATAAAAGAAGTCTTCAATAAATTTATTTACAAATCGATTCTAATTCTCATTTTGAATATCTTATTAGATATTCACTTATTATTTACTTTAATTATTATATCAAACCATTCATTGTATTTAATTTAGTTTTTCAATTATTAGTGCTTATGATATGAAAAGTTTAAACCATTACTGATTCTTAATTTTTTTTTGTGGCCAATACTTCCTAATAAAGCGATTTATTTATTAATATTAGTTTTTTTAAAATATGATATTGAGTTTCATAAACATTAATTTGTTTATAAAATCTGGTGATATTTATGTTCACTTTTAATGCATTTTAAAGAAATGATTGAGAATTGAATAAAGTTTGAGTTTAAATATAACTTTTTTAAAATAGGATTTTTGAATTGTTAGCTAAGAATTATTTTTTGCCATCTTTTGGATTTATTTTTCCAATAATTTTATTAAATGTGAAATCTCATAGAAAATCGAGAGCAAAAAACACACTATTTTCCAATAGAGGCTTTGATGCTTTTTTTGAGTAGATGGCTATCAAAGCTTTTTCGGGACTTTTGACGTCACATTTATTCACAGATTTTGCAAAAATTTGTAAATTTCTGTAGAAAAGAGCTTTACTTCAATAGATGTCAGGAACGGTTTCATATTTATTGGATATTTTATTTAAATAAATTGTGCACAGAATTCAAATTTGATAAAACTTTAGACTCGATTTTAAAACATTTTCGCCAGAAATATATAAACTTTTATTGAAGAAAAGTACGAATTCCACGCACTTTTAGGTCAAAAATCTCAGATCAAAATCTTATAATCCAGAGAAAAAGTATTTTTTACTCGAAATTATTTTCGATTGATTTAAATTAATAGATATTTAAATATTTGATTATTAATAATTAACTCATGCGATGTAATGACGAGCAAAAGTGAATCAGATATTCAAATGAATCATTGAATCGTTATTGAATTCTATGAGTTAATAGTCTTGGAAACAAAAGTGTTAATGAGATAAATAGCTGAACAAATGAATGTATGCCATAAACAGCTGAACAAGTGAATGCCTATCAAATATTTGTTTCATTTTCTTCAAATGTTCAATTGTGTGAAATTTTATTTAGAATTTTAAGTTTAAGACAAACATAAATACTTGTTTACAATCAATTTTATTCTATATACAGATATTGAGTTAAAAACATTTTGATCAAAGTTTTCTATCTTTCAATAGTCTGGCGTTTTCGACTTGAAGTGCTTTGCATTTATTAGTAATGATCTCGAATAGCAGATCGTCGGAAAAGATTTTAATACTTCTCAATGCGTTGATGTCATCGATAGAACACAATTCAAAATTAATGAGTTTTTCAAACTGTTTCATATCTGAATCTGGATTTGAGCCATAAATCTTTTGCAGCGCAAATATAATCATAGTTTGCGATATATTCATAACTGCAAGTATTGATTCCATTATATCAAAAGAATTACAATAGAATGAATTTTTTTTTATTATAAGTTTCGAGTTTTTCGTTATAAAGCGTTGACAAGAACTTATCAATTCCTTCAATTCATAAAAAAGCGCGAACTCATAAATCGAAACTATATTCTCGATAACAATCACAAGTGAAGATTCGAATTTGCGTCGAGTTAGGAATTCGTCGTAAGACATGTTAAAAGTATCAACTCTTAAATAATTATGTTTTTTAAGCATTTTGATGAATAACTGTTCAATCATATCAACTAAACGAAGGAATTGAAACCTATGCGCTATTTTGAACACTTCTATAGCCATCAGAAAGTCTTTTTCGAAGTCCAAAACTAATTGTTCGCTATAAACGTATTTAAGCATAATTTTGAAGGCATCGATTGGCGCGTCTTTTATCTCAACCTCTTGTGCATTACTTTCTAACATATCCCCAAAAAACATAGCACTGAATACAGAACTTTTTGCAGACAATACAAACTTATGAGACGGTATTTTATTGCCTTCTATTATGAGTGTTATATCGCTATTCAATTCGTTGAGATAAAACTTCTTTAATTCTGGAAATGAATCCATTTTTTGGACTTCGGTTTAAAGTGATGACAAAATAATAATTCTTATATTACAATAATAAATATAGCACATAAAACTATCACTTATTTCACAATAAAATAACATAAATATAGACTCAAAGTTTCTTTAGGAATTGAGACAACTATTGAATGCTATGTACATTATTTGATAGTAACTAAGATATCATTTTTATCGAAAAGTTTATTTCTCAGTAAAAGGAAAAAATTGTCAAATTAAACAAAAAGATAAGTTAAAACTTATGTTGCTTGAGTTTAATTTCAACAATTAGATAATAGGCATTGAAATAGTTATTATTTTCATTCATTATTTATTTGGTTATAAGGATTTCAGACAACGATCTATTATCTCAAGAGCTGAAGCAATAGAATTGGACAAAAACTTAATTTGAATGATTTCTACAACTTTTTCAAATTTCAAATAGACTCTGGTCTCAAATATTTTTATAAACAAACATAAAATTAAATTGAATTTCTATTGAATTCTTAATTTAATATTTTGCAAATTATTCAATAGCTTCGCGAATAAAAAAAATTTGAGCAAATGCTTCAATATTTCGTTAACTTTTTTTCAACTTTGATTAAAAATTAGAGTTTTATATTCAAAAACTGAGGAATAAATGAGTCGAGATATAGGTCTTGTTCGAAATTCAATTTTTTTATTTTTCAGCATTTCTTTCAAATTTTAAAGTATTTTTCTTACAATTTGGAATTTAATATAAGTTTCACTCGTAATGACATGAAGACATTGAAACTTCTATAAGAAAACAATTATTAAAGAAGTTTTAATTATCTGATTAATTATTAATATTATTATTAAGTTTAGATGACATGTTTGAGAGCCTCAAACGCATATTATTTAAAACATAATAATAAATATGCGCTTAATTTTTATCAAACTCTCATTTGCATTACTAATAGTTTGTATTTTTCAAACTTATTATTTTTCATTCAAAACTATTATTAAACTAATGCGTTTTAGACAATACGCTGAGAGAAAATCTATAGTATTAATAAAGATAACATTTCTCTCTCTTTCTCTCTTCGGATAGTCAAAAAACAAACGTTTTTCTCTTAGAAGGAAAAACTTTCTCGTGTTAACATAATTTTCATCACAGATTGTTATTTGTTGTTACAATTATTATATATTTTTTTGTTATTTTCTAAAACTCAAAATCTTTTTTTTAAGAATCAAATAAAGTTTGTTCTGCTGTCAACTCGTCTCAAATACAGTACAGCAGTCTCTATAAGACAGCAATTGATTTAACTTTTAAAATATAATTATATTTTTTTGTGTAACATATATTTGTTAAAAATGATTATTTTTTTCAAGAAATTTTTCATTTTCCACATAATTAATGATAAATGAAATTAAAGTCTATATCAACCTAACTATTCAAATACATTAATGGAATTTTACTAAAAATTATTTGTTTTGCTTTTTTAAAAATATAAAATGTTTGTTTTTTAACTGAATTAAAATATATTCGAATGAAAATATTCCTTTTCATCAAAGTTTTCATTTGATCGATAAGTAGATGCGATTAATTATAGTTAAGATCATTAAAAACATGGACTTTTCAATTGGACTCTTGAAAAATTTTTTTTTTTATGAATTTCTATTATCGAACAAAAAATGTTTTAATGTGTTTATGACTAGAAGTGAATAAAATTTGATGTCTTGCATTTTTTTATAAAGTGTTTAAGATTTTTTGTCTTTAATAAAAGTGACGGACATTTGAATAAGTTTTAATTTCACTTATGAATTGTGATAAAGAGATGCGACTAATTATATGTTTTCATTTGATTATTGAAGAGTTTTTCTAATCTATTAATTAATATCTTTTTTTAATTGCATTAATTATTTACTTGACATATAATTAAATTGTACTCAAATTGAATTATTTAAATCTTGAAATATATGAAATACAACTAAAACAAAAACGAGAAACTGCTGTACGTGTAAAACATCTCTTATGTAATAATAAATTGTTGAAATTCACTCTCTTTTCATATTGTAATATAATTTCAATTTAAAATATTATAATTTTTTTCATCTTTTCAATAAACAATACATTCAAACAGTCTATCGAATGATAGATAAAAACAAAAACAAAAACTTTCTCTCAAATCCCCTTATGTTTCATTTCACGCCTAATAAAACCTATCATTAATTAAAACGAGTAATAAAAATAATAAAAAAAATTGAAATTTTCATCACTTTCTCTCTCTCTCTCTCCTTAAGAATCGTAAATAAAAAAATGTCTACAATTTATAATTGTTTTTGAAAATAGAATTGAAAACAAAAAATTGCAGTAAATATAGAATTATTTTTTCTTTAAAGAAAATGTGGTGTTTATAGATTTATTGCAAATTTCTATCTTTACGTTTCTTAACTTTTTTCTTCATAAACACAACAATCGGTAGCTTTCCATTAGTGGCAGAGTTTGTCTTATTATCGAACGATTTAGTCGTAAAATTGAAGAAGTGATGGTCAACAGTGTTATCGAATGTTTGGATCTCCTGTTCAGTAGTATTGTTGTCATCATTATTAGGAAGTGCTGCTAATGAGGGAAAATCAGATTCTGATTCAATAGTGTATGAGGTCTTTGACGTTAAAGCAGAGGTGTAGTCGCCCTCGAGGTCCGGGTCTCTGATTTGAGAAAATTAAAATCAATTAAAATAAAATTGAAACAAGTCTTAAATAATTGAATCAAATTATTGAATGAAAAGAGAGTTTAATCTATTGATAAATATTGAGCTCAATTCAAATATTGGTGTTTGAGAAAAATTGTTTGAATGGAAAAGATTTCGATTCAGATGCCTTTGAATCAAATTCAAGTTAATTAGAATTTGAATTAAAGGAGCGATTGACTAAAAATGTTGCAAATATGGAAATATCATCAAAAACAAAGTTTATAAATAGAATATAATAATTAAAATTATAAACAATTTGGCAAAAATTGAATAATAGATAAGTGATACTTACGCGACATATCCGTGAAGAAAAGGACATAAGTGTGCTTTGAAACAGAAGCCTTCCTCCCAGTATTTACACGTTATGTTTGAGATATCGTGCGAATACTTGCAATCACTTCGTTTACAATTGCCTTCAATGAAGAAAGAGCAGGGCTTTCGCCTTCGTCTTTGAGCTATAATTCAAATTTGATATTAAAATTTTGAATGATTTGTCGATAATTATAATGAAAATAATTATTTAACAATTGAATTTCAATTATGGTTATCATAAAAGTAAAATTATTGTTTACTAAAGTTATAAATCAATAGAAACGAATTGATCAATACCTTCATTATGTCTGGACTTCATCTGTAAACGAACTGGTTGCTCGAAATCAGAGGCCATCCAATCATCGCTAATGACATTCGAGTCGTCGACAGCCCGCCAGTAGTCGTCCAGAAAAGTGTCCACATCATTGACATGAATATCTTTGGGATGATTTTCGTCGACAACTGCATCAAAATCAAAGCCATTCTCTTCAGCAAAACAATAATTATCGAATGTTTGGTCAAACAATTCATTACAATCATCGACACAGTCATTATCAGTGCATTGTTCGGCAAATACTTCGTCATAGTTTTCATTAATAATACAATCATTAGAAGTGTTTTCCCTCAATCCGTCATCGAATGAGAATCTTTTTCTGATATCATGACTAAAAGCCTTATCATTCAATAGTGTATTGCAATTATTTTGATTGGCGAATAACTCGTTTTGATGCGATAAAACAGTGTCCGAATTGGTGTCATAAGTATCCCAATAGTAATTCCACGACAAACGTTTCTCTCTATTACGACTCGATATGAATTCATTGCCTTCTTCTCCAATGTCGTCGTCATACCAGTCATCCATTGAAATCATATTTCGCAAACTTGAGACGGAATTAGTGCTAGACTCGTCTTCAACTAAGCCATTGCGTAAAACTTCATTAATCATATTACACAAGTCTTGATATTCGGGTTCGTTTTCAGAACTACTTTCCATAATTGGCTCAAGTTTTGGCTTCAGTTCAATTTCATGTTCTGCTTCAGTGCTCGTCGACTTATCACTTAAAATACAACAAATTTATTTTAAATTAATTTGTGTTAAAATCAAATCTAAAATGACTAAAGAGTTTAATATTTACCTCATTTTATTATTAATCAATATTTGTTTATCAAGAGCGTTGAAATCTATTTCGTCATTAATTGGTAGAGCAGACAATTCATTAGTGGTCGCATCGGAATCATTGAAAGGCCCCATAAAAGAGGCCAATTCGTCGAGTGATGTCGAGACAGGTCTTCTTTTGAGAGAAACTGAACTATCATTTGCCTTATTATCGACATTATTGGGACATTTGGTCGAACAAATAACCAATTGATTGACTTCAGTCGAATCGCAAACTGATTCCTCGTCCGAAGAGTCTCTATCGAAAGAGTCCTGTTTTATTGGCTGAAAGTGAGTCTTAGGAGATGTCAATAGATTCTCTTCGGGCAAATTCAGTTCATTAGGATTTTGAAGTGTTGACGACATCGGTATTAAAGCTGATAACTGAAGACAATCCGAAACACTTTCAGATTGCTTTGGAGTCGAAGATATAATCGAATTGAATTCAATGAATGGACTGTTTTCCTGATGATTCTGTAATGTTATAGTATTGCTGTCAACAGAGCTCTTATTACTATCGATTAAACCGAAATCAGATATAACCCAAGTTTCGTTATTGTCATCACTTCTGAAACCATTAAAACCAGTGCCAGAAATGCCACCAATCGATTGAAGAACACTTGACTCCCAACTGATTTCTGGCATTTGAGTCATATTAGAGATCATTTGATCAACAGTTGGTGTCGAAACTGTTAATTCATCGGTTGCTTCTGTTTTAGCGATTGTTGACCAGAAGTCGATTGTGTTTATTTTAGGGCTCGTAGTCGTCGATGAGACGGATGACTGATTCGACGAAAACGATGAATCAAAACTCCAAATATTTTCATTCTTAACCAAAGGACAATTGCTATAATTATCGCCTGTTTTTGACCAAATCGATGCTATATTACTATTGAATTTGTCGACCAATTTCTGAAACGTATTACTCTCTTCTGTTTGAGGTTTATTATTATTATTATTATTATTATTTAAATTTTTCTTAACGACTAGAGAAGAATTGATGCCATCACTACTACTCAACAGATTATTCTCAATATCTCCGCAATAAACAAACTTTTTATTCTCAAAGCTTTGAATTAAAGAACTTAACGAAACTTTTTTATTGTATTCATTAACCAATTCTTCATTAATATTATTATCTAATTTCGAGCCAATCTTTTGTTCTTCTAATCCATTTCCAGAGTTGAGTGCATCTAATTTAGGGTTCGAATTGTTGGGACAATTTTCAGCTGTGGTTAGAGTTTGTTGAGAAGAGGTTTCATTAGTCAACCCATGAAGTAGACCATTATTACTAATACTATTAGTCATAAATTGAATGATTTTCCGTCCGTTCCATTTATTTCCATTCGATTTTTTATTGATCGTCACCTTTTTCGCTAAAACAGAAGCATTGTCTTTAGTATTACTTGTGTCTTCATTTAGTCCGCAATCCAATGCAGGAAAAGCCGCGTAATATTTCATCGCCTGTTCTTGAGGTGAAACAGCGATCGTATTATTACTCGTTTCTGACTTGCAATCAATTGATAATTCTTTAGTTTCAGACAATGAGATGTCTGTTTCAGATAATAATTTTATAGTTTTCAGTTTAGCGCAAAGTTCGTCAACAAATGACTCGATACCGAATTCCTATAGTTTTTAACGTAAAGAAAAAAAAATTGAATATAAAATTAGAAGCTTTCCATTTATATTAAATTGTAATATAATATCAAAATATTTGAAATTCTTTATGAGATGGCAAATTGAATGCTTAGTCAAGCTTTAAATGAATAAGCAATAAATTAATTGTCAAATAAAGATTTGACATTAACTGCAATGCATAAGAGTCTGCTATAAGAGCAAAATATAATCACCTGTTCAGAGGCCGACTTAAGACATTCGACTACAGCTAACTTTCTTTCTTCATCCGAATTCATGGCATTAAATGCCGAACAGTAATCATTACCACAACAGTGACAAGAGAGTAAACTCTGTTGTCTTGAGAGCTGACCCGACGCAACAATATTACCGCAATTGTTATTGTTATTATTATTATTATTATTAGTGTTGGCTTTGAGATATCGTTTATGTTTCCATTTGGTAGTAGTGACTGGTTTTATATTCTCTTTAACACAACTATTATTATGGGTTTGTTTCCTAATAAGTTGGTGTTCACAACAAAATTTAAAGCCAACACCACTACCAATACCAGAACTGGTGTCAGTGACTGACGAAATGCCACTGAAGTTGTTGTCGTCCAACTCATTGTTGTTGTCTTCTTGTAATAAACTCAATATATATCGAGTATAGACGACGGCATCGATGCCTCGATTCTCAAGTTGTTCTTCGAGCCAATCGAGTATAGATTCTGGTGTATTGTTGTATCGATTAGTCATTCGCTGATGTGTTAACTTCATGTTTATTGATTGACTTCTAACGGGACGTCTATTGACTAACCCGTTCCTCTCTCTCATCAAACTTCAACCACACCTCTTATTGACCCCTTCTTTATGGGAGACAAAGGTTTTGATTGAAGTGAAGACAAAACAAAAGGCACTGATCTTAAGCCGCCTTTTATTTGACTTATTAGTGCTAACTATTGGCTTTTGTTATCTATTCACAAATTGAGACAAAAAAATCAGACATTAATTCAATTTGTTTTTTTGAATAAATTTTTTTATTAGTTTTGGCAAATCTGTGATAAAAATAATTATAATTTAGGGAAAATTGTACAAATTATTAAGCATTTTATTTAAATTTTTGAACTTTCTTTAAAATGTTTATGAATAGCAAGAATAGGAACTTCATTAACCTTTTGAATAGAAAGCGATTAGAAGAAAAGTGCAATAAACCGATAATTGCGTAGAAAAATAAATAAAATAAAACTTATTTATGGGACTAAAAGAATCAGAGCTTCAACTTATTTGATGAAAGATTAAAGTACAAGAGCCTTAACATCTGTGATATAGATTCCAAACACTATTTAATAAAAATATTTCGATTACATTTTTCTTTAATTTAAAGCTCAGAACAAGAGAAAAAAATCGTTCTCATGAATGATAGCTTTGAATTAATTAAAAGTTTCAAATATTTCTATTTCTATTGTAAATGATATGAAATCTTTTGAAGATAAAGTAATAAAAAAAATGTTTCAAGTTTAGTATTACTAAAAATTTAATGAGTTTAAAAGGCATTTATAGGCAATTGTTATCAAATATCAGACATAATATAGAGTTTCATAAAACAAAACTCACAATCATTTGCTAATGACATGAAAAAAAAGTTTAAAACAATATTTAAGGTATGATTTGTAACAAATTCCTAATTATGTCATTGAATGATAACAAACAAAAAATTTGAGTCAATCAAATATTAGCTTTAAATTGTTTTTATGACACTTTTCTCTATTTAAATGCCAAATAAATTTTTACTAATGTTTAGAAAAATTCAAATAAATTATTAAATTAAACAATTTTAACGATTCTTACCTTTAAATTGTATTCAACTCTTCATTTTTTTGTGCATTTTTTTCTATTTTTGCTCTCAAAAAAATTTTAAAATACGAAATAAAAAGCGCTTTTTCGCCACCAAAACAATTGACTTATTCTTCAATTATAACATTTATTCCTAAATCTTATTGACTTTTTCGACCCATTAGTCATAAAACTGGTGTCCGATTTGTCGAGGCTTTAAATGGGATTAAAATAAAAATCAAAATTACATTAAAAAACTAGTTTTTTAATTAAATAAAATGATCGCAAAATTTCACAATCAAAATAAATATCATTTTAATTAATCAATTAATTCACGACTTATTTCTTTAACTCATTTGATTCCCAATTAATTATAAGATTTGAAAATAAAATTATAAATAAAAATTAGACTTACATTTAAGTGAAATTATATTAGAAGAAAACTAATTTTGAAATCACTTTTCAATTAATTATTGATAAATATTATTATTGACTGAAATGTAAACAAAAGAAGCGCTCATTTGTTGACAAAATTTTGATATCAATTATGAAAATAAATAAAAATAGAACACAACTTATTTTTTGTGTCAATTTAAAAAAAAAATATATAAATAAACAAAAAGTGAAATTCAAATAATTTTGTTTTTAAATAAAAATATAAATATTTTTATGTCATAACTATTAATAAGAAAAGAAACAAAAAACGAATCGTTTTCGACATATATTTATTATTAATATTGATATCAATATTAAAAGTTGTTATTCGTTTCAATTATTGCGTCGAATATAACGAAAAGAGTTTTTCACTTAAAACACAAACTGTTGAGAAAATATAATCGAAAAATAGTTTTCAATGAGAAAAAATGCAATCAATAATTCACTAAACGATAAATTAATGAACTTTTCTTTTATTTCTATTTTTCTTTTATGAATGAACACAAAAGCGAACTATTATTTCGTATTTAAAATATATCTGAATTTAGTGTTTATTTGCATTGATCGCGCAAAACCCTCAACTCAGGCTGAGCTGAAGGCGGGCGGAGCAGCACATAATCTGACAGATCAGCTGACAGTTAGTTAGAGTCAAAGTGTAATGTATTTGCAGTTTATATATGACTCACACGAGCAGTGCATTCACAGCACTAGACCTCACAATCAATACTTTGATTACCGGTTACGAGTAAAAAACTCTTTCTTATCAATTACTGCTTTCTTAGCGATCATTCATTAAACCCTTAACTTTATGTTCAATTAAGAGATAAACGCATAATCGCATTATTCAACAAACTTTTTCCTTCTTTTTGAATTCACTTTAAAATAATTATTTTTGAATAAAATAAAAGTTTGAGTTTCGGTTCGAATTAAAGTCAAATCAAAGTCTCTAAAAATAGTCTCCGCTTTCAGAGCATTGCATAAGAGAGCGAACTATTGGAGAGAACTCTTTGAGTACTCTTTTCTTTGACGTTAATATTAAACAATAGAAAACTTTGTCTAAAGCTTTCTTTGAGCGTTTTTTTCTGTCTTTATTTTAAGATAATCTATGAAAGCGTTTTAGATCAATAGATTTGGATCACTTTTGTTGGGCCCAACCATTTTTGGTCACTTTTAATATATCAATCAATTCTAATGTAATCAATATTTTTTAATTGCTTTTGGAGTCAATTATGAGAAATGAAATGAAAATAATTTAAAGATATGATCAATATTTTGATGCATTTTTAGCGTAACTTTAATCGAAGGATAAGTTAACGATTTATAAGACTATTAAAGAAAAAGAAAAACTAAATTCAATAATAAATTGCATTAATTTTTGTCATTTACATTGTTTTCAATGCAATCACTTTTTCAATAACAGCGCAATTAATACTCTCTGTAATAGTTATGAAACTGTCGGAAAAAATTTTTTTTTTGATTAAAAATAGACAACAAAAAGAAAGAAAAAAGTAGTAAAACATTTGTCTTCCACACAAAGTCCTTGACATCAATATTCAAAATATATATTAAAATAAGTTTTAGTTTTTCTATTTCACAAGTGTTTTACTGTCTTTTTAGACTAAAAGAAAAGCACAAAAAACGAGAACTTTTTGGGCGTTAATAACAATTAAAAAAGAAGAAATAAGTGTTGGTTTTCATTACATTCATAAATGTCTTCATTTTTTTCTCCTTTCAATTCAATTTTTTCCCTTTTCATAAATGAGCGAATCTTTTATGAAATTAAATATAATATCAATTCAAAGAGTAATTCATTTAAAAGTTTTTAATAATCGGAAACAATAATTAATTAATTTTTATAATAATCTAATATGAAAATCAATGACTATATAGTGATTGGCAGAAAAGGGCAGTGGGTTTGGGTTTAGGTTTTGAGTTGACATTCATTTGAAAACTGAAAATAGCACTGAAAATAGCACTCAACGCAAGAGTCGTGCATTCAGTCAAACATTACTAACATTACTATTAATTTATAATTCAATTAATGTTAAACTTTATTATAACTTAAATACCCATTAATTCAAATTGATTTTCATTAAAAACATTTAAATTAATCATTAATTGATTTATAGAAAGATAATAAAAATTATTCATACCTTTGAAAAAAGCCCCAAAGCTTTGGGTGACACTCAAAAAGTGAGTGAAGACTACCAACTATTGGCACAACACGTCATAAATATGGCATCATTTTCTACACAAATTACGTATCTTTTTATGTATTACTAACTCAACCCTATTGTGTGTAATTTGAAACTGTTTTTAAGTTAATTTCAAAAAATAATAGTTAAATGATATAAGTTTTAATTCAATTAAAAAAATGCTTCCCTTTAACTTGAATTCATGATTGGATTTAAGTCGCCTTTAATTTATTCAATATTTCGTTCAATTTTGAGAATAGAATTGAGTTTTTGATAACAATAACTATAATGAAAGTCTAAAGAGCGGAATATTCAAAATTTTGATGTCTCCAAAAATTTTCTCACTTTCATTAAGTTTTCCAAAAGAATTATGAGTTGAATTTCTCTGAAAACATCAATCATTAAACAATAAAGAGTTAAGACCTACTCATTCTGACTGATAGTTAAAATTGTTGAAAAGAAGCACAACTAAAAAACGAGAAAAATTAATTTAATTCGCAATTCAAAAAATATTACATTCAGTTCATTATTTATTTTACATTTTTTATTCATTTTAGAAAAAAAACTACAAATAAAAATTAAACTACTGGACGATTGCAACAATCATAAGGACTATGAATATCAAAAGTTAAAATAAAACTTTTTTTGATTAGAAGAGCGAAGAGTAAACATAATAGTAATAGTTATGCAATAATAATTTGGTTATAAATCATTAATAAAAATACTGATTAAACTTTTTTTACACACAAAAAATTATATTAAATCCAATGATATAATTAATATATAATCAGTAAATAGTTTGCTGTTTGACTAAATTGGGAAGAAGTTGGAAATTAAGGCATTTATGTGATTAAGTTAGGAATTCAGTCAATAATTTTTGACCGAAATTTAAGACTAATTTTAGTGAAAAACTTTGAAAAAATTTCACAATCGATATGAAAGTAAACAATTTAAAGAAGACGCAAAACAAAAGTTTTTGGATATTTGATTCAATCGTTGGATTTTAGAAAATAATGAACTGAAAAGTTCAAAATGATTGTCGTATTACAGGAAGTGAATTCCTACTTATTATTTTGTGAAATAATAGAAGAAAAAACTTCAAATAACACAAGACATCAATTTTAAGGATTTGACAAAACCATAAAAGTCACTATTTTCTCAAATCCTTTGATTATCTAATCATTTGGTAATACAAATAAAATGATATGAAGAGAAAAATGAACCAAAAATGCTTTAAATGAATTAAAGCACATTTTTCTCTCTAATCTAAAAACTAATAATTTTTCTCAAAAAAACAAATCAACGATTAATTTAATTACTAATAAATTATTTGTATATTTAATTATAAAAAACTTTTGCTTCAATTAGTCTTTCGTGAGAGAAATTCGTGTCAAAGTTTTATTGATAATAATCCTAATAAATGACTGCTTAAAAGTTCTGTTGTCTCTTCTTTTTGGAGTCCATGGCGTCCAGTATTGGTTGTCGTTTGGCGGCATACCTTCTCCTCAATTCTTCGATTTCTCCTTCCATTTCGATATCTAAGTTAGACATTCGAGATCTTAACTCTTCAACTGATAAGTATCTCAAGAATTCGAAGTCTCCCTCAAGCATAATAGCTCTTGACATTGGATTATGTGGTGATGAGATTTGAGGCGATTGTTGGGGTGAAGACTGTGGCAGATGTTGTTGTTGTTGTTGTGCCGCTTGAGGAGAGGTTTGTGGCGAATAGTGATTATTGCTGTTATTGTTTACAGTGGCGTATTCTCTGACTGTACTGTCGTCTAATTGTTCTATTGGTGAAGATTCTGTGTTCGCTAAGTGTTCGTGATTAGTGTTATTCACCTAAAAAATAAGTTTCAAATATTTGCAAATTAAACCAAAATCAATATCAACAATGAAAATATATTTGAAAAGCAGTGATTTTATTGAAGATAAAAGAAGTAATTCTATACCATTTTGGACTCATTCCTTTCGAAATGCTGTAAAAATGCAGGTTTTAGTGTTTTATCAAAATCTTCGTCATCTGTTTCGTCATTGATTATAAGAGTTCCTAAATCTGACTCGACGTCAGACGTTGTTGTAGTTGTTTTGGTAGTCGATGAAGTGTTTGACGTATCTAATGATGGCCTTAATGTGGTGTCTTTGGACGATGGCACCATTGTTGACGATTCTATATTTTCGTCCGCATCCTTCACATTAATTATTTAATTAATTCATTGACAAATTCATTTGAAAACATAATAAATGATAAAATGTTTAATGAAAAAAATGATTACATCTTTATTATTAGTTTCCTGTAAGATCATTCTGGCCTCTTGTATCATCTGTTGAAGAATAGAGACAGGAGGGGCTCGTGTGATAAACTCGTGCTGTAATAATTGACTGGCAGTCGATCGCTGTTCAGGATTTTTAACTAAACATTTTTGTACAAAATCTATGAACTCAGGCGACCAGCGGTCGGGATCGCGAAAAGAAGGCGGAGGTTTAGTTGGTATCATAAATATGGCACGCATTGGATGAATATCGCCGTACGGGGGCTTCCCTTCGGCCATCTCTAATGCAGTGATTCCTAATTATGCAAAACAAATATTTAACTAAAACTATTGATTGCGACTAAAATATGAAATGCAGAGCAAACCTAAGCTCCAAATGTCTGCGAGACAGTCATAACCGATTTCCTGTATAACTTCAGGCGCCATCCAAAATGGTGTCCCGATCACAGTATTTCGTTTGGCCATTGTGTCAGTCAACTGACCCGCGACACCAAAATCAGCTTTAATTTGTTTAAGAAAATAGTTTTAAAAACTCAAAATCGAGAATAAATTGTAAACATTGTAATCAATTTTTGAAAAAAAATCGTTAAGAAAAATAAGAAATCGAAAACTTATAACTCGATAATGACCTAATTTTCCGTGTCCTTCACTGTTAAGTAAAATATTTCCGGCTTTGATATCGCGATGTATTTTGCGTCTCGCGTGCAGGTATTCCAGGCCTAAGAGAGTGTCGCGCAATATCGTCGATATTTCGTCTTCGGTTAAGGTCTTTTTTCTCATTCTCATGATATCACTAACAGAACCGCCGCCACAATATTCCATAACAATCCATAAATCGGAACCTTTTAATAAATAGGATTTTTTGTTTCTTTCTTCAAAACAATTAAAGATATGAAGTTTCAAAAAAAAGAGATAACATTTTGATCCTCAAGAGTAAAGAGAGAGAAGAAAATAGTAATAATTAATTGAATTACCTTTAAAATAACTTCCATAATATCTGACAACATAAGGACTGTCGCACTGTTGCATAATTGAGATTTCTTTAATTATTTCACCTAAAAATTAATTAAAGTTTATTAGAGTTATCATGTTTTTTAGATAATTTAAGTTAAATAAATTTTTATTGCTTAAGAAAATTAAAATGTTATTGCCTTAAGAGGAACTTAACTCTTAATTGTTCCACTTTTTTCTTACATAGTAAAAGGTAAATAAATTTGACTATAATTAGTGTCAATGAAAAAATTCCTGAATGAATAAAACTATTAACAGAAAAATCCTTAGTTTTTGGCGAAAAAAGCCACTCATTTTCATATCAAATATAAATATAATTGAATTCTATTCAAGAACTATATTTTTAGAGTAACTAAGAATAGGAAAAACTGAAATTCAAGATTCAGATATCGTTGGAATAAATAATGAAATCTTGTCCAATAACTTTATATTGAATTTTGAAAAATGATTTCAATAAATAAGTGAAAAGAGATTAATAGTAAATATAAATATAGATTAAGTCAATATCACATTTAAAGATAAGGTAAAAAAATAATGAAATTGATACCTAAGTCACTCTCGACAGGCACTTGTTTTATGGCTAACACTTGTCCCGACTCCTTATGCAATGCCTTATAAACAGAACCATAAGAGCCTTCGCCTAAAAAATTAAATAATTAAACAAATATATGATTAATCATTGAATCAATTGAAAAGTAAAACAATTAAAAAACATCGATTCAACACACAATTAATCGCCTCTGAGCTGACAATCAATTTTCTGATTAACAAAATATTAATCAAATACAAAAACTGTCAAAAAATCAATTACTTAATTGACTTCACTTTCAGAAAATGATTATAAATCAGATAATTATTGAACTTCTTGAACAATTTCTTTTGAAAAAATATTGTAAAAATAAATTCTTAAATAAATTTGGATTAAATTAATTGAAAAGTTGTGGCGAAACATAAAAGTGAATAATTTTAAGAAGAGTTGAATTGATTTGATTTAAAAAAATTAGTGATAATTTTTTCATTTAATTAATACCTAATTTGCACAATATATCGAAGACTTCTTCCGGCTGTCGAGTCAATTGTTGTTCACTTAGTTTTTCTAATATCGACATTATTTCTATTCAATTGTTTTGTTATTAATTTTGAAAATAAACACTATTTTTAATATCAATAATAAATATAATTAACTATAAATTTGAAGACTTATTGAAAAAAATCTATTGATTTAATGATTATCTCATTTAAAATATATAGTAATAAATAGACTATAATTTGATTATTCAATAATCTTTTGTATTAAAATAAGTCAATTGTCATCAAATTTTCAATTAATAATTAGTTAATTAAATATTTAAATAGTTTTTCTCTCATTTTTTTCAAAATAATATAATTTGACTTTTATTTTATTATTTATATTAAACTCTGTTATTATCGGTTTCAATACTTATGTTCTCATTAAAAACTTTCAGTTGTTTTCGATAATGAAAAAACAGTTCAATGTTTTTGTCATGTTTTGACTTTCAGTACAGTTTAATCAAAAATTTTGTTAACATTTTTCGTTCAAATCAATGACATAATTGTCAACAAAAATCATTTCATACGTAAAATATATGAGACTCTGAAAAAAGGTCGTAATTCTTATCTGAAGTTTTCTAACCCTTTAAAGCCCTTTCGAAACCTGAAAACTTCTTAAATACTAGTTTTCAAAAGTTATAAAATAAAATTTTCTGTTGAGAAAATGAAAGTTTTCTTTTTCAAAAAATATTTTGTTATGACTCATGACATAATACTTATTATTAGTACCGGATTTTTCTCATGTCTTCATTTAATACTTCACCATTTCTTCTCTTTTTTCCCCTAAACTATAGACACGAATACAAAAAAAAGTTTTTATAGCTCAATAATTCCTAATACAGAAATAAATTTTTGGATTCGATTTTAAACTCAATAATTAAGTGAAAAGAAATTTTGAATCTTTAGAAATATAAAATAAATAATTAAAAACTTTATTTATCAATAAAATAATTTATTTAAATATAATTGTCATTATTTTGCCGGTTATTTCGCTATTAAGTGGCGTAGCCTTTAATGAGTTAAACTACACAAAAATGTTTTGTTAACAGGTTTTTCACAAAAAAAGAAAACAATTTTTCAATTCTAATAACAATAAATACCTATAAAAACACATTTAAAGAGAGAGAAAAAAAGTTCCACAAAAGTTATTAAATTGTGATTCAATTTATATTGAGTTTGAATTATTTTCAAAACAAATTTATATTAAATCTCATTCTTTTAAAGTTTAGCATAAATTAATTTATTTGTTTGTAATTTACATATAGTTTGATCTCAAAAAATATTTCAAATCATTTTTTTTCTTTTTTTTAATAAACAGTAATCAACAACAAGAGAGCGTTCATTCAAAGCGTTTCAACTTTTGGCGAATGATTTGAATGATTGATATCATTCGTCAATCTCTCACTTAAGAGACGATAAGTCTGATAGTGTTGACCACTACTAATATCAGGACATAAACCAATTTTAACGAACAATCGATAGAAAGCGTCCGCAAAAATAGCAACGATTGGACGCAAAACATTTGGAAAGAATGTATAGAAAGCGAAGGCATCCGACAAATCGCCCCGACTTCGGGTCTTATTTGAGGACATATTATGTTTATGTAATTGAAAAAATCTGAGATAAATCCACGAAACTATTAACCCATAGAAAAACATGACAACTATTGTGTCTTCGATTAGATTTAAGAAATAGGCTATAATTGCGAGCAATAGTGATGTGATAGGGATGTGATCGTTCTTCAGTTTACCGATTGTTGTCGTCAATAGAACTGATTCCGGAAGTAATTGTTTTACAGTTACCGCAATCGATGCACAAAAAGGCGATAAGCCGTGAATTTGTCGCGAAAATATTAGCCTCGAGTCAGTTGTTATCGTATATAATATTATGTAATGAAAACATGTCAGGAATGCAGAGCTTATGCTTATTATTGTGAAGAATAATAGGACCTAAAA
>JAQIWZ010000241.1:0-23849 GCA_034697245.1 Malaconothrus monodactylus | reverse complement strand
CAACAATTTTTAGTATTTGTTCACTATAGCGAATAGAGGAAAAACACAAATTTTGACTAAAATGCGTTCATAATAACTCGAGATTCACTATATCTGAGTTCACTATAACCGAAATTTTTTAGCATTAGCTCTATAGCGAACCAACCAAATGCCTAAAAGTGTTCACTATATCCGACTTCATTATAGCGAGAGAGTACTGTAGTTGAAAACAAAGTTATTAATGTGATTTGATATCCAACCAAAATTTTAATATTGGTGGTAAGCCTTCAAGTTTTATTGCTCTTCATTATTAGGGCAATAATTCATTTTAAACGTGGTTTTAATCAATAGCTAATGCAGTGTCTGTTCATTCATGAATTGATGAAAATCAAATTAATTTATTAATAAAGGATATATGAATTCTATAGCTTTTGTAGAACAATATAATATTGATACGAAGTTACGTATAGAACATATTATATATCTGTTGCAAATCAAATGACTTCATTCACACATCAAAAATGAATAGTTGAGATCAAATCTCAATCTCTTCTTAAAATCTAATATTCGAAAACAGTTCAAAACTTCCTTTTCTTTGGCATTCAAGTGAGAAGAATATGGTTTTGAATACAAATGTATCAATCGTTTAATTTTTTAAATTTATTTCCAAAAGAATATAATACGCATTGAACAGGTCTACAGTTTGTAAACACTTAAACTTTGCAAATGAATTAAATTCTAGTAAAAAACGAATTTTCATTCAGGTCTAAGCATTAATTTGTTTTGGAAAAAAGTTTTTTTTATGAAAATTTAAATAATTCATAAAGTACCGGCAATAGTGGTATATAAAAGAATTCGGTACTGACTTTGAGTTCATAAGCACATAATTTGATGTGCACTAAACTTTTGACATTAATGAAAATTTTATTTCAAAGTGAAATCATGAAGATTGTAATAACACACGATTTGCATCAATCAATTCCTTATTAAATTTATTTAACATTATATTCGGAACTCATTGTAGCTCTTATTCAAAAGTCTAATGAATTAGGAATCAGCAAACTTTTTGCTGAACAGTTAGCTTTTGCGTTATTAGATGTAATAGTTTTTTGGATCCAATCCAAATAGTGAGAGACTTCAGTGTAAACGGCATTAGGAATAAAACTATTTGCACAAAATCCTGGACCAAATGAAACGATTCCAATCTGAACGGCTCTGTTATTTAAATAAGTAATGAGCGGTCCACCACTGTCTCCCTGACACGGAGCTGTTCTGTCGACGCCCTGACATATCATTGTTTCTTTAATCTCTACTGGAAAGGGATATTTACGACAAGTGTTGTCATCAATAACTTTGACATTTGTAAACTTCAATTCATTGGAAACGTGGCCGAATAAAAATCGATCTCTAGTCAGACCCCAACCTGCGATTCGAGCATCGCCTACGTATTCAAACGGAGGATTTGTTTTTGGAGGAAAACAAATTCCGTTAACAACTCCACCATTTTTATGGTTTATATTAAAAGGATTATTAAATGGGATTCTGATAATCGCTAAATCGTGAACCAATCCTCCGCTCTTTCCTCTCCAATTTGAATGAGCAATAACACAATCGGCAAACCTTTTTTGTGAATTTGAATCCAATTTATTTCTGTTATGAACGCCAGCCCACACTTCTATACTATTTGAAAAAAATTTTCCGTCGATTTCATTTGAAACACAATGAGCTGCTGTTAGAATAAAATTTGCGTTAATCAGAGATCCGCCACAAAGGACTGATTTGTTTTTTGCATTTGTGATACGAAGCATTACATGCCACGGATGCTCACCGATTCGCGAGATTTTTCCGCCAACTATTTTATTTTCATCAGAAGATCTATAATTAGAATGACTTATTCCGCAGTTTTCAACAGTAATGCTTTGTAGCGATAATTCCGAAACTTTAATCGTTTTGTTATTCTTCCCTTTACTGCCATTAGATTCAGTGCCATTCGTTGGCCCGAAAATATTTACAACTCCGTTTAATATATTCGATACCCAATCAAACCAGCCTTCGTTTTGTTCGAGATATGAATTATTATTTGATGCGATCGAAAGTGAGACAAATGAGACAAAAATAACTAATCTATAAAACATAGTTTCAAAATAGTTTGTTTGTGAAAATTTTAAGTGAATTATAATTTATAACTGATATTAAACTTATAAATTAATGTTAAAATATTTTTGCATTTGAAACACCGCTATCAAAAATTAAATAGTTCTTCAATTAATTAGAACACAAAAGCGTTGCTCTGATTTCAATGATTTCAATGTCTTAATTAAAACAGTATAAAATTTTTAATTTTAATTTTGACTAAACTTCAAAGTTCTTGAACTAAACATATGAAGGGAAAAATCAAACTCTAACACATCATTTGAAGTGAATTAAACTCATAATAGAATTTGAAATAAAATTTTAATTTGATTAAAAAGTAAATTTACTTTAAACTAAACTGTACTTAATTTATCGAAAAATTGTCTTTTACACAATTTTTATAATTTATCGTTTTTCAAATCACTTTTCATTATTTCTTGAAAAAACGCATTGCTATTGAGTCTTAAATATCGAGTAAAACATCGAAACTTTGAATGATTAAGAGATAGAAAAATGTTTTATTTATTAAACCAACAGTAATACAAAAGAAAACTTATCAACAAAACAAAAATATCCCTAAAAGACATCACTTTCAAAATAGATTATTAAAAAAATTTATAAAAGTTTACACGAAGTTTGTATTCAAACAACAAATATGCGTAAAACCTGAGCGATGAAAAGAAGACAATGATTTTTGATGAGATATTTGACTAATTTATAATTAATAACTATAAATTTGATAATCAATTAAATGGCATTTTGAGTGATTTTCACGATTAATAGAAAATTGTGTTCGTTATAATCAAACTCAAAAAAATTGTTATTTCAGTAAAATTAGATTAAAATATTTTGAGCTTAATTTAGCACTAAATCGGAGTTTAAATTGTCATCAATTAAATAATGGTCTATTAAGTCTTATATACATAAATGAGTGGCTTTTGAAACTTTAATTTTTGATATATTAGAAAAAAATTATTTAAAAAAAAGTCTAAATCAAATAGTTTTCGAGACTTGGATAATATCTTTTCAAGTTTCGAAAAAATATTTTCTCATTTAGTTTGTATTTAAATAATAGTCGAATCGAATTCAGTTGCCCTGATCTTCGCTATCACTTGTTGTATCTGAAATCAAACAAATAGAAACAAATGTTAGAAAAATTATTCAAACTTTTAAAAGACTAAATCAATTTTTTTTAATTTGAAAAATATTTAAATAGCTCAACAATTGTGTTTAGTATAGAATCTAAATGAGAATTACCTCCTTTTTTGCCTAAGTATTGATGTTTTCTAAGTCTGTCATAGAGATCATCCTTATTTCCATAAAGACTTGGATTACTGATACCCTGCAAAGTGCTTCCATTGCTCTTTCCGTTATGTAAAGATTCTTTCATATAAGTTTCATTGTAGAAGTTGGGGGGTTCCCAACCGTCATCTTCATCGTCATAATAGTGTGCGTAAGTTGAATGATGTGAAGGAGCAATGCTTTCAGCATAAGGAGCGGGTGCGCCGTAATAGAAGTTCGGTTGAGGACCAGGCGTTGGCGCGAAGTCAGTCGGAATTGTGTGAACCGACATCTTTTTAGAGATTGGTCGCGAAGAGGTTCGCACACAAATCATCCAAATTAGAAGAACAATAAATATAATAAAGAAAACAGCGGCTCCGATACCACCGGCGATATAAATAAGTTCTGATTTCCTTTCGCATCGGTCGCCATAAAAGTTGATGAGACACTCGCATCTGGGCTTTTTCATGCCTGGCGTCCAATCACATCGACCACCATTTATACAATAGTCATCGCATATATTGACACAATGAGGATAATTGAGTTCATTTGATTGAATCTCTTTAAAGCCTTCTTTACAAACACATCGAAAATCTTCTCCACTATTGGGTGCTTCGCATTGCGAGTTAGGCGGACATAATTCCATTTTGTCATTTATTATACAGGGATTACTGCACTGGTCTTGACTCACAGCTCCGACGCCATCAGTGGTCGAATTGGGTGGACATGACTGGCATGAAGTGTCGCGTTGTTCGAGGTCTTGATACGTGCCTTTAGGACACGGAACACATTCATCGACCGTTATATTCAGATAATGACCAGCGCTACAGATCTCTGAAATTTCATAAAATAATTGAATAAATTTATCAATTAGTCAATAAATATAATAAAATAATTGATTAATACCGAGATTGCATTGAGTCGGACTCGAAGCACCAATTGTTCCAGTGGTCACTCCAGAAGGACACTGTTCACAAGCCTGTTGACCACGAGTTCTATAGAAACCTATAGGACAGGCCTCGCAATTGCCATTCGCTGATAGTTGGAAGCCAGGCATACATTCCGCTAATCGTAAAGGAATTGACGAAAATTTTGAATCAAATTTTTGTTATCATGTAGTTTAATGAAAAATATTATAATTTGATTGAACTTTTCATTCAGTACTTACGTCTACATTCTTGTTGTGTAATCGCTTCTGAACTTCTAGTTGTGAGTCCTGTTCCACATGAGAGACAACTAAAAGTGCCTTCAGATGGCTGATAGAGTCCATAACCACACGGGCGACACATATTTAGGTCAATGTCGTAATATTTTCCAGCATTACATCTCTCTTTACATTCTTCGGTAGAACGCGCGCCAGTATTGATAGTGACTCCTTGTCTGTCAACAATCAATGGGCACTTTTTACAATGGAGTTGTCCCAATTCGTCCTGATATGTGCCAACTGGACATTTGAGACAAGTAGAAGTTGGTTCGTCATAATAAGTACCTAAACTGCATTCCACACAACTATCACTCATAACGACTTGTCCCGGAGGACACGCGTATTCGGTTATGAGTCTCAATGAGGTTAAATCGGGCACAACGTTGGGCAAAGTGTCGCGAACATCAAATATGGCACTTTCGACTATTGCTTTTCTAATAATTGACTCGAGACTATCTTTTTCTTGAGTGTTTACATTAATTATTGGATCGGCATTTGCTGGAAATCCTATTTCAACATTATATACATCCGTGTTGTCTGAATCATTATCTGATTGACGTTTAGATCGTGAGGAACTTTGTTGTTTAGTGCATTTGACATTAACGCCCAGACCTTTACAGGTGCCCCGACTGTGATCTGAGCATATTTTCCAAATGCGATCAATTTTGAGCAAACTTTCGATGACTCTTGAATTTAATATCTTTTTGCCAGAATCAGAACAAACGACACTCGATGGGAATGTCATAATTGCTCGGAATATTCTTTGTGCTGAATGTTTTGGAGCACATGCTGGGAATACCAAAGGCTTTTCTGGATCATCGGTCGGCCGCCAAAATCCTTCAGCGCCACAAACGTAAAACTTAGGTATTGGTTGAGCGAACTGTAAGCCATGATTGCATGCGATTTTGCAAACTTTAAACCTTCCGCCCGGACCCCAATCAGAACATTCCCTCTCTCCTCCGATCGGAGGTGACGGAACTTTACAGAATTCTCTCAAGACATGCACCTGAAAGTCACAGCGCGCAGAATTTCCTGTTTCGTCAACAGCGATATAACTCAAATCGTAAGTTCCCTTTTTAAGTGATTCGCCGGATCTTATTTTCTCTAATTCTAAGACTTGAACTGATCGCAAATCATCAGTAAATTGTGGTTCATCCCAATGAACAACTGTTGAACTATTTTCTGATATGATCCACATGTCAGGAGGACAATGAAGAACACTGGGCGGTGTCTTGTCTTGTTGTAAAATACGACAGTCATCTCCACTATAACCGGTCGGACAAATGCGTTCACCACATTTTCCCGGTCCTTCTCGTTCGACCGTTCCCTCAACTCTATCATATCCAGTGAAACGAAGCAATAGGCCACTGAAAATGACGGGCGAATTCTTGCAGCTGCGTATTTGAGATGGAATTTCTTGACTCATATCCAAAGCTCTGTCCCATATATTAACTCTGCTGATTCTGCCATGAAATCCGGCGCCAGCAATAGCTTTATTCTTCTCATCCAGAGGTGATCCCAAATTAGTCCATCCATAAGAAGGCAAACTTAAGCCAATCGCATAGTCAGAAATAGTCGCGGCCACAGCCGTGTCAGTGACTAACATAAGAGTTCCGTCTCTTCCGTCCCAAATAACATTAATGTAATGCCACTGACCGTCATTTATGGGCACATTTTCTAAATAAGGCATAAAAACGTCTTGCATTTTGTCGGGAAACAATGAAATGAAGACTCCGTTATGGTTCGCTTGAATCATTTGCCGCTTTCCGATCGGTAGATGCGCTGATTCTACGGAATATAGAGTGAAATAAGTGCCAATCGATTCTTCATAGTATTGAACCCAAAGCGCTAGTGTTAGACTCGAAGATTCATTCAAATCAAAAGGTGCGCCCAATGCGACACTTGAAGAACGACTTTCATCATTCAAATAGAGATCATAATCGATGTTAATTGGTTTACGACAGTCTTCACCCGTCAAATTGAACGGACATTTGCAATAGAATCCATTCGTTAAGTCAATACAAGTAGCGGTTGGCGGACACGAAGTTGTGGTGCAGTCGACTATATCTCGATCACAATGTTTTCCCGTAAAACCTGCCGCACACTGGCATTTATAGCCCTCTCCCATATCAATACAAGTCGCGCCATTTTGACAAATATTTTCATCACAAGCTTTGTATTCATACTGACAGCCGATTCCATTATATTTTTCAGGACACGTGCAGTTAAGACCAGAGCCAAAATCGCGACAAATTCCATGGTTTTGACACGGATTGCCTATACATCGTTGCGGTGATGTCTGACATCGTTTGCCATCAGTTCCAGAGGGACAGACGCAGAAATAGTCTTGGAATAGATCAACACATTTAGCGTCGTTATGACAGGGACTCGATTCACACATTCCATTGTCATCTTCACATCGATGTCCACTCCATCCGGGAAGACACGTGCATTTGAAGCCATTCACTTCATCAGAACACGTGCCACCGTTAAGACAAGGAGAGGACACACAATCGTCGACATTAGTTTCACATAACTCTCCATTAAAGCCTGCATTACATTCGCATTTGAATCCATTGTCGATATCATTACATTTTTCAGTTCCCAACGGATAACAAGGGTTTGAGACGCACTCATCGACTTCGGCTTCACATTGAAGGCCAACATATCCTTCATTTGAAAAGTAACAAAAGGCATAAATAAAAGTGGAATTCAAATAAGTATTTATTATTTATAAATATCGTTCGAATGAATACCTGGTCTGCACTGACACATAAAGCCATCGATCAAATCAAAACAAGAGCCTCCGTTCTGACAGGGCTTTGCCTCACAAGAATCGATTGGGTGCTGACATCGAGAACCAATATATCCGTTATCACAAACACATTTGAAGCCATCAATTAAGTCAACACACTCTCCATTGTTCTCACACGGGTCTGACGCGCATTCGTCTACATTTGTTTCACATTTAACTCCAGCCCATCCGGGATTACAAATGCATTCGTGATAAAACAGTTTATCGACACAAATGCCATTAAGACATGGATTAGTTGAACACAAATCTATTTTTTGATGGCATCGTTTGCCAGTAAAACCTGGCGGACAGTCACACTTGTAATCATTCACTAAATCAGTACAATTTGCTCCTAAAAGACAGGGCTCTTCCGCGCAATCATCGATATTAGTTTCGCATTTCCTTCCCGTCCAACCGGGCGGACAATCGCATCGATATCTTCCCTGTAAGAGTGGAACACATTGACCACTATTTTCACAGGGATTACTGTTAAGACTACACGGATTGATAGTTATATTACAACTGACGCCCTCATAACCCGATCGACACAAACAGTTAACATTTCCCAAACCGGGCGAGTCCTGACACATAGCCTTTTCAGGACAGGTGTCATTTTTGCACTCATTACGTACAAGTTGACATTGAAGTCCCGAATAGCCGGTCGGGCACTTACAGACATATCCCTGAGGATTGTCGAGACACGTTCCGCCGTTATAACAGGGCTCACTCGCGCACTCGTTTATGTCTATTTCGCACAAATGTCCTGAGAATCCTGCGGGACAATAACAGATCGGTTCGTGACTCAGTAAAATACAAACGCCTCCATTTTGACAAGTGATAGAACTGCATTGGCCGGAAGTACACGCTTCTGGACTAAGAGCTCCTGGACGTAGAGTTCTCTCTTTGCTCGAACACTCAGAACATTTTGTTTGTCCCTCTTTTTCTTGATAGAAATTCGTCGGACACGGAGCGCAAGGCTCGAGACCTGTTTCGGAATAAGTACCGGCCGGACATTTCACTTTACATTCATTAATGGTTGTAGAGCCCGGAGAATAAGTATACGTATTTGTTGGACATCTTTGGCATTCTTTAAATCCTTCTTTTGGTGGGACACCAGCGAACGTATTACTCGGACATTGAAGACATGGAACCAAACCTGTGGGCGAATAAGTACCATAACCACAAACAGGCATACAGTCAGACAGACTTTTGCTTCCCATGTCTTTAGTAAAAGTTCCGTCCGGGCATTGACGGCATGAGGCCTGACGTGTCGAGTCCTGATACCAGCCTCGAGGACATAGAGTACACATTTGCATATCTTTCGAGGCAAAAGTACCGGCCGGACAGTGAAGACAACGCGGAACGTGATTTCCGCTCTTATCTGCAGTCGTATTGACAGAGTTTAGTATTTCTCCCGCTTGACACGTGAAGCCGCGAATAACGTTAGAACGCATTGCTTGCAATGATGGACACGAACCGCCCACTTGTTGGGAAGAGATGTTCAAAATCGGTTCAATGATTGCTGAGGTCGACGGAACACTCAAATCAAATATGAGTCCGAGTGTAGACCCACACAAGTCATATAACATTCTTTGCCTAACGGCTGGATCTATTCGTAGCACATATTCAACAGACAGAGCGTTAGTGTCAGGTCTGATAGTAATTGTAGTGTTGAAGAACATAATAGCCATTTGAACATTGATTGCAGAACAACGATCAGAAAGAATTTGATTGAGTGACGCGTAATAACTCGACACGTAATTGACGTACGCAGACATACAGGCCGGAGGCGCGAATCCACCGCTTCGATACTCAAGTGTTGCGATCACGTCATAACTCGCTTGATTGGTGTCTTCAGGCACGCAATCAGGAATTATAGAGCCAGGCGTCCATTGGCTTCCAATCACGCACTCAAATGTTTTTGCGGGTTCGTTATCAATAAATCTAAAGCCAGAATTACAGGTCGCTAAACAACGGAAACCATTTCCTAAATCATTGGGCAAACAGTTGACGACACCATTCGCAGGCTCTTCGAGAGACCACGAAACACATGTTGTCGGCTGTATTGACACTTGAAAATGACAAAAGGCTTCGTTACCAAATCTATCGGTTGCCACGACTGACACATTCCTATAGCCTTTCAGTGGTATTAGAGCTGAGTCTGGAATCAAAGTGATTCTCACGTCTCCCGATTCATCGGTCGCGTTAATAAGACGTCGCGTTTCATTGAAGTTGACGTGGTAACTATCTTGTTGTTCAACTAATTCTACGACATATGATTGCGGACAATGCAGTGAAGGCGGGGTTTCGTCGGGAACTGTTATATTGACTTCGCAAACGGCTACATTTCCGTCATTATCGTATGCGAAGTATTGTACAATTGTGTCTTCGAATACAATCATTGGTGGTTTGAACCCTAAAGGTTTGACTTCAACTCTGGCCACAAATCCAGAATTATCGATAGGCGTAGGAATTGTATAATTGACTGGATTTATTCCATTCAATCCTTTGGTCACAACTACTGGTCCGTTCGGACAATTAGTAAAATGAGGCGGTTCTTGATCTACACAAATGGGATATCCGTTATCATAGCCCAGAAGTATTTCTTCTTTTGTGTCTTCACAACCCATTAATTCAAATTTAAGACATGGATTCTTATTGTGATCAACAATACCGAGTATTATATATCTTGCGGTAACGCTTACTGGCAATGGAATGACAGTTAGTTCGCCATAATTTCCCGGTTCACGACTCGTCAAATTGAAATTTGGAAAATAGACGACAAAATTTTCTGATTCACGAACTTTGTAGAAAAATCTTAATTCTTTTGGACGTCCGACAACATCATTAGTTACAACTCCTTTAACCACAAGAGCTTTAATTCGATAGACTTTTCCCAAATCTACGGTAACATAAGTGAAAGGTTCGTGTTGTCCGCACCAACCCGTCGCTGAATTCAGTCTCACTTTATTTGCCTCATAATTACTTCTCTGTGAAGTGGCATTAATAGCATTATCAGGTATGAGACCTGATGCGAGTCCCAGAGGTTTAATGATTTTGCAGTCGGCGTTTTTGACACAAGTTATCGGATCAGTAGAATAGGGAACATAACCCGGTTTATTGCATGTGAATGAGACCTGAGCCCCCTGTTCATAGCTGGTGGCTATTTGTTGGCCATCAGGTGGATATCCGGGATCAGAGCAAACGGGGCCCTCACAGCGCAAGTCTCCAAAATCCCAGTTGCCATTAGGACCACATCGAATAACATTATCGTTTCTCTCTGTCTTTCCGGCCAAAGTGAAAGTCTCTTCACAACCGAAGAAAAAGCTGGCGCGATATCTGGTGTCCACATAAAAGCCATAAGTGGCACCATTTGTTTCTGGAGGCGGTCCGCAGTCGATACGTGGACACGAAGGGTTCAAACCCGAGAGCCAAAAGTCAGATTTGCTGTCTTTCGGATCGTAAACGCATTGACGGAATGACGAACTGGCGGTTCCTCTCAAAGGTCTTCCCTCATCATTACAGGCAATAGTTGTGTTGTGTAAATAAGGAATGCTATTATCACTTGAGTCGTCTTCAAATTTGAGACCCTGTGCGGTGTCGTCAGAGAATGCAGAACATTGAGCGTAATTGCAATCAGGAATCGTTCCATTCCAGGAACCATTTGAAGTGCAGAGCAATGTTTGACTTCCAATCATAACATATCCGAAATTGCAATAGAAATGAACTAAATCTCCGAAATGGTATTTAGTTTTAGTGGATAACAATTTTCCGTTTTGTGGAGATTTTAATGAAGGGCATTGTTTTGGAACACATGTCTTATTGACTCTAAACATATCTCCATCTTTAGTACCGGTTTCAGTGATCGGCACGTCATAACCAGCCGTTCCGTTGGCTGTATATAACTCATAGCCAACATTACAAAGACAATTAAAACCTCCGGGACTGTTAACACATCTTTGATCACATCCGCCATTCTTATCGAGGCATTCATTCACATCAATGCAGTCCTGGCGCGAACAACCCATTAGTTCGAATCGCATACAGGGCGCGACCGCGAACTCCATAATCAATAAACGCACATAACGTGATTCGAGAGGAATCGGCAAATTCACTATTGATAGTCCAGAACCACCGTTTGGCGCCAATCGGAACTGAACGGGTCGTCCCGACAGATCTGAATAGTCTCTGAATAAATCAGTCAATTCGTTGGCGTGTTGTAGTCTAACAGTTATGGGATATGCTTGAGTTCCATCCAGTCTTTGGACTGATTGTATTCGAAAACCTCTGATAACAGTCGGAGCTCTCAAATCAATTTGAACATAATTTTCCCCAACTCGAGGAACATTTCCACACCAGCCGCGCGTTGAATCTAATCGTATTTCAGACTTTTTATATCCGTTTTCAATTCCTGAGACCTTTATTGAAGTGTCAGGTATTGCACTCGTACTCAAACCCAAATCACTGACAGGACGACAATTCAAATTGGGTTCAAAACCTTCTTTACATTTGCAAAAGAATCCTCCGTTAGTATTACTACAAAGAGTTGACGCCAAATCACACGAAGAAGAAGTGGAGCACTCGTCCACATCTCTACACGTCGGAATGTTATCGAATGTCTGATTGACTCCACATTTGATGACCGGATGTCCGTCTAATTTGTAGCCACGATTGCATTGAACTTTTGCCTCGTCATTAAAAAAATATTTTCGCTGCGGCTCAACTATAAATCCATTTTCAATAGTTGGCAAAGTATGGCATTGAGCTCTTTCACAAGTTGGAGGCATTCCAGACCACTGGCCGACTGAAGTACAGGCAATAACTGGAATGCCGTGTCTGTGATATCCGGGTTCGCATTCAAATCTAATAATAGTGCCATAACTGCGATTCGCTCCACCGGTCATTACTGTTTGAATTGCGTTCGGGGTTTCTGGTAGTGGTGGACACGAAGATGCGAGACATAGAGGAAGTTTCTCCCATTTTCCGTCTTCACCGCAACGAATAGTTTCCATTTGAACAGTTGATGGAAATGCAAATCCAGCGTAACATTGATAAGTAGCTATTCCTCTGAAAGTGACATTAGTTGAGGCGACTGCGAATCCATTGTCGATTTGAGGAACAGGTCCACAATATCTCTCCTGACAGTTAGGAATAGAGCTGAGCGTCCATTTGCCGCCTTGCATGCACTCTGTCATCAGTTTTGTGGCTCCATTACTGAATTCTTGTCCAATAGGACACGTGAATATAACTTTTGCCCCAAACATAGTTCCGCGAGAAGACGAGACTGCATTCAAACCGATTTTCAATGGCGGACAATCAGCGCTGAAACTGGCGGACCAGCCGCGGCCTGCGTTCAAAGCATTACTCTTGAAAAGCAAAAGCATTCTTCCTGACGAAGCTGTTAGTGTCAAACCAACAGGTTTTGTTTTTGTTCCAAATCCTCTATTCGGGTGAAGCGAAATACCAGTATTTTGATCACTTCCGTCATATATTTGTAACGTGTCGTCAACCGCAACGTCGAACTCATTGAATAATATTGAAAGCGATCCTCCGCCCGGTCTTATTAGTCGATAAACACAGTTTTGATTTGTTGGATAGTTAGAGACTCCAAAAGCAGGTGAAGTAATGTTACCGGCGTTTGATGTGTACTCAATTTCACAGCCAGTTTTGAACCTAATTGCGAAACCACGTCTTGAATCGCCGAAACTTGTGTGAAAGTAAAGATATAGTTTGTTTCCGGTTGAGACGATATAACGCGGATTATCAGCAAGACTTCCGGTCAGTTTCGCTAACATCGGATACCTAGATCCGGAACCGTCGCGAACGTATATGTAATCCTTTTCAGGCTCTAAATCGAATTCAACGACCTCTAGAGTGACTGTCTTTCCTTGTGGTGCACTTATTATGTAAACACATTCTAAACCTCCGGGATATGGCTCGGGATAGAGCGGAGATGTGATGACTTGAGCGCTCGAATGAGCGAACATTTCTCCGCCGCACTTAATCGGCTCTGTCTTCCACGAGGCACGGAATCCACGCTTTTCTACTGATGCATCCGATCGGAATTTGACAATCATTAAGTTAGAGCCTGTGGTGAACATACGAGAGCTCAGGTTTTGTTGGCCTGAAAGTGTGGCCAGAGTTACGCTCGACTCTTCAGTCCGACCGCCGGCTAGAATCTGAACCGTATCGAAATTGGATTCTGTATCAAATTCAGAGAATTGTAAAACCATTCCCGAACCAATCGGTCCCTCGAGAGTCCATTTGCAATCACTGTTCGAATCATAACGATTGGGATAATTGGGTGAAACCACTTTATCTCCAGAACTGTGTAAATAAATGTGGCATTTTTTGGGACAATCCATTTCGTCAGATTTATCGCCACAATCGTCCTGTCCGTCACACTTCCACGCGCTGTTTATACACTTGCCATTTGAACAGTGGTGCGAACCTTTAAATCCAAATCAAATCAATTGTTTAATGCAATCAAAACTGTATAAAAGTTTAAAGTATTGACTGTTATTCGAAAGAGTTCTAAACGAACCTGAAGGACACGTCTGTTTTTGGCACATGAAAGGCAAGAGGTCTTCACAGGGCGCTAATTCCCACGTTTGTTGCTTCTCGTTACTAGTGGTTTGCCATTCATGGATTGTGGAGCGAACACATTGTCCGTGTTTGACATTGGGCTCATCTGAGGACCAAAAGCCAACATATTTACTAATGAATCGACCACTGGCTGACTCGAGTGTATTCGTTGATAAATTATCAATAGATTGGAAACCAATCCAATAGGAACGACGAGTTGAATCTTCTTTGAGCGACTGGTCGGCGATTAAAGTCGTGAAGTTGTTTTGGGTGTAATCACTTATAAGCGCTAATTCACTGCCGTATCTGTTTTTATGTCAAATTCATTATTATATTATTGATAATACTTTTCATGATTTTAATTCTTTGGGTTATCGCAAAACTTTTATCTTAAATGTTCTGAATTTCTATTTATTACAGATTTATAATAAAGGTCATTAAGTTTTTCAAAAAATTAAGTTTTATTTAATGTTAATTTTACTCAAGGTTTGAGAGATATTTAGATTAAAGTTATATTTTTCAAACTAATTAAAGTGAAAAAAAACCTTTTTTTACAGTTTCCTAAATATTTGCAACGAAAGAATATAAGTATTTGTAGCTTAATATTTATTTTATTGAATTTAAAAGTTTTTTATCTGATGAAAATGACGACTATTTTCCAATTAATATATTCCTCATAAACTTAATATTAATTTTGTTCAATTGGCTTCATTTAAAAAACCATTAGTTTGTCCCCTGGTTTGAATTTCAAATATTGAACTATAGATTGTTTGATATTTATTGCGAATGAAGTTTGTTAGTGAAAAACAAATAAAATAAAAGCTGAACTTTCAATGAGTTTCGTTTGGAATTATCATCGAATATATTTATTACCGCTAACAATAAAAATAATTGTCTGAGAAAAAGATAAACTAAATTTTGGAGTTTAATTACTTTTAATATTGACTCTTAGCTTGTATTTACTCAACTTTACAGCAGTCATTCATTTACTCAATAACTATTATTCCCAAATTTGTTGTACTTAAAAGTTAACTACATTTTAGTTTGAGTTTTATTAGTGTCTCAATGAGTGATATGTCGTAAGCGATGTCCCACTTGTAATACACAACCTGACAATCAATCAATTTTTTAATGTTAAAAATGGAACTTCTATTAAGTTTAAGTTCTATAAAAATTTTCGATGAATGTTATGTCGATTTCAATTTATAAGTTTTGTTATAAGTATTTATTTCCTCATTTCAAAACAGATCAGAGCTATTACGAGACAGTTATATAAAATGTTTTTCATTCAAATAATCATAAACCCTATCAATTCATCACAACTTTATCTAAATATATACTCATTTTTGAATAGATGAGTAAACGATTTGTATTTCTTATTAATTGAAGTCTTTGAGATCAATTAGACACTTGTGCTCTCTTTTAAATACAGATATTAATTAATTTTATGCTTTGCATTCCAATCAAAACAGTCCAAAAAATAGTGATTTAAAATATATAATTTGGATCAAATTCATTGATACATTTAATAGTTTTTTATGTGAAAAGTCAATTTCTGAATCTCGATATCGTCGGAGTCGTGATATCGATTTCCGCAATTATTATTTTCATTCTGTTTGTAATCATAGATTATCTGAACTACTATTTGATTGCAATACAATACTGATGATTGGTTTTAAATGTAACAAATAATAAAGATTGAACTAAAGTGTATATTGAATTTCTCATACGAATAAAACTTGTTTTGTATTTCATCCTGTGATTAAAATCTCGATTGATAGAAAATTACTTTTTAGATGACTAATAGATGAATTGAAACTCCTTTTTCTTGGATAACTCAAATGCTCTCTTTGCGTGAGATATTAAGCGAAGCTATTGTAATGCAAGGTTTGGATGATTTTTCCTTCACATTCCAAAGAATTAAATGGTATTTCAATTTTTTTTTAAAAATTTAGGGTTAAAGCAATTAGGCTATAGAAAACTTTTAGCTCTGATACCGCTTAAAAGCATAACATGAATTTTAAACAATGAAGTTATTGGAAAATACCTATTAAGTAATGATAACAATTATTTCGAGTTTGAAAAAAAGAATAATAACAATAATCTGATGAGAAGATGTCAAAAATTGTAGAATACAATCGAATAAATTAATGGTCTTATTTAATGTATGTGTTTCTAATGATAAGTGTGTTAAATGTAAATTGCAGTAAAAAAGGAATTATTTATTTTTCTTTTGTTAACAAATGAGTAACTTTAGTGGATGTTCTTCTAAATTTTAATAAAGAGTTCATATTATATTTAATATAACAGTTGATTCTCTATTCAAAAGAAAGGCGTAAAGACTTAGTACAAGTAGTTATCGTTTCAAATGAGTAGAACACGAATACTGTATTTATAAAGAATACTTGATATGTGGCCTATTTTAGATTTATTTCTCAAAATACTCAACATTTTCTATAAGAAATACTCAGAAATTTTATTTTTGATTAGTTCCTATTAATTTTTGAACCTCTTCGTAACTGTTCGAAAAGTATAATCGATTTGTGGGTGTTTTTTAGTATTTAAGGCAATTTTCAATTGAGTACAGAATTTGGAGTTTCCACATTAAACACACCCTTAACTACATTTTATAAATATTATATAAATTATAAAAATATTTAAAGTTACAATTAAATGGAGGCATATATTTAGCGTTTGATTGCCGGCACTGTTTGTGACCCAATCGAGTGGCAACAAGTTTGTTGAATTGCATGCATCGCAAATATTCAAGTGACCTCACTCTGGGTTTACTCTATGCTATCATAAAGATGAGAAGATGTGTGATGTTTGCAATAGATATTATGTTTTTTAAAACTCGTCTTTTTCTGCCTTAAGGTTGAATTGTTATTTGGGCAAAACTTAAGGATAATGTTAATGAGATTTCATTAACGATTTTTTTAACGATTTACTAAATTTATTATAATCTATTAATAATTCAATAGAATATTGAATACAGACATCCCTTAATCTTTTTGTTGAGTGATTAGAAAAATATTTATAATTGCAAATAACTTATTATTGATTAACTGAAGTTAACTTTTGGTCAGTTAGTTATATCAAAGCAATCAATTTTTAATATTTTAGAAATTTTCGGATTCTATTCAAACACTGAATCGAATTAAACAAATTATTATATAATTATATAATCCTCGAAGAAATCATTGACATTGAGTTGAAAATTATTGCCATTGAAAATTGCATTCAAGTTTTGTTAAACCAGTGCTGATTCCTTGAAGCAACTAATGGTTATTCACTTGTAGCTAATATGAAAAACTATTTAAAATGGAATCACAGAAACCAGATTTTTGCCAATCATTTTCTATTCGAGTTATTATACTATTTATGTCTGAATTGAAATCGACTTTTTCACAGCAGATGCAAACGTAGCGGAAACAGTGAAAAATTGTAGTGAACTAGTAATGCATTGTTAATCATATAATGAGTTATAGCCATACGATTGTTATTTTCTTGCAATGCTTTACGAAGTGATGGATGAACTATTATCTTATGAAATATAAGAGTATTGCACAGAAATACGTAACAATAATGGCGAAACTGTCCGATTGTTAGGATTAAATTTGTTAAAACTCTTCCGCATAATTGGTATGCAATGGCATTCATGTACTTAATATCCAACAAATGACCGCTTTATTGCATCACTTTCTCAATTAATAACATTTGGTTGCCTGTATTAATGCCTCTCTATAATCATTATCCTTATTAAAACTATATTATTCTCTTTCTATTGGCGAAACTTTTTCTTAAATATCATACGAAGACAATCATTGGCCTCATTTGATTTGTTTTAGTGATTAAGATAATACCGAACAACTAATACTAAATTGTTTTCGATGCACTTAATTCTCTATTATCAATATTCTCCTACATTATAAAAAACTGCTACTCGACTAAAAGTTAATTCGCCACACATTACTCGAATGGCTATTCGTCAACTTTTTACGCTTTTTCTTATCCTTTATAGTTTTGACCTCTTTATAAATTGGCAGCTCTTATATGTGCTATGTGTAGGCAAATACTGTTTTTATTTTTGTAATAATTCACTACATTAATAACTTTGTATATAATGTAAAAAATGTTTTTAATGCAACTTCAAAATTGTGACCTACTTTTTATGCAATCTAAAACTCACTAAATTTTCAAATACGGGACACTAATTGTCCGTTTGGAAAGAAAAAACGTTTCACTATATCGTGTTTGGAGATCACAATTATGCGCACTTTTTATAATTGAAGAAAGAGAGAAAGGGTTCGTTTGGGGGACATAAGTAGGTTTAGTGAATTACCTCAATAATAGCGTTGGACTGTTGCTGACATAGAAATCAAAGACAAGAGTCCATTATTTAAAAGTCATACACCCTTTTTATTGTTTATAACTCGCAAGTTAAATATAGATTTGCGAATCACAAGCGGTAATGTGTGAATATAAATAATATGCATCTAATTATTAACACAATTCAGTTTGTAATAAGCCATTCTTTTATTGTCTTTTAATGATAGTAACTATTCCTGTCTCTAACTTATGTTTTATATTAAGATTTTGTTGCTTTCATTTATTTAATTGAATTTGAAGAATCAGTTAAGTAAAGAAATAATTTAATTATTCAATTATGCAATAAGTTTTCCGCTCAGTCACACAATTGAGAATCAAATAGTTTAAATTTGTTTGAAAAATGAATTACCGGTACTAATAATTTATACTAATATCCAATTTATATATCATTCATAGGATTTGATTTTTAGCTTAAATAATTAGCCGAAATAACATAATCTTTTAGTGGTTTCTTATTGTTTGTATTGAGATATTTAATAATAAATTATCTCTCAACTAATCATTGAGTTAATATATTGAATAATAATAATCTGGGTTCGCCAGAGGGTGGTTGGTGGCTGCGTAGCCTCCCAGGAACAATTGTCAGCAAAAATCTGAAAGGGGGACCATAGTAACAATTTTGAGAAGTTTAACTTTACTCCCCCTCGATTTTTTTGATCAAAATTTTGGATATAATTTTTTTTGTAGATTTTTTCAAAGAAATAAATTTTATCTCTTCAACTTTAAATAATACATTTTATTATATAAAAAATATGTCTTCAGCTGTAAGAATATGCACAAAGACGGAGAATGAAAAATTTTCCTTTGGTCCCCCTTTTAATCTTTAAACTTAACAGAAATGGTTCTTGAAAGTTATCCTTTGGTCCCCCTTTGAGATTTCAGTAGAATTTCAGCAAAAATCTTTAAAAATTTGGATTTAATTGTAATTTTTTTAAACAATTTTAGGGACTTCGCCAAAAAATTATGAGTTTACCCCTTCCCCCTCCCGAAATTTGAGAGTTAGCCCTCTCCTGGCGCTCGCAGTCTGATGAACCCTCATAATAATTATTGTCATTCAAAATTATTGAGGCATTCATTTTGTTGATACATATTTTAAAAACTAATTATTTGCTAACCAACAGTTACACAAATGAAGCATTCGATGTAACACTTTTTAATCACTATTTTATATGTCCTTTTGTTTATTCATTTGCTTTTGCTATTATTCACAAAATTAGGCTATTTTTCTATTCGTGACCTGTTATTTGGTTGAACAAAATTTTTGAATTTTATGAGCAAATTAATTAAATTTTTCGTGCTGTTGTTGATCTAATACAGGTACTGTTGATTCGTGCAAACAATTCATTTAAATTTATAATTCTTAAGTTATACGACTTTTAAAAGAAATTATTTTTGATTTCCTTAATTTAAAATTCTTAACAAAATAGAGTTTTCTTATGTTTTCTTGATATGAAACAAAAGCAATATTTGATTGCGTAATGTATAAAATATGTAAAATTAGGTGAAGAATTAATGCATACCTTCTGCAAATTTCTGCCGCTCTCCTCCACGAATGTTTTATATTGAAAAATCGATAACAATGAATGCCTTCTCGCCTCCAGTCTAATTAAATTAAAAAACTTTTGCTATAAATCATTTTTGACAATCAATTAAATTGAAATTTCAATAAAAAATCGTGAAAAAATTTCAATAAATAGTAAGTGAAAAGTGGACAAAAATAAATTAAAATTCAAACTCATTCTAAAAATAAGTTTATAATATTAAACTTTAAATCATTAATGTTCAAATAATGTTTTCACAATTTTCAATTTAATTAAAGCGACTTAAATGGGAATAAGAATTTTTAATTAATTCTCTCTTTCTCTTAGCATTTTTTAAGATTACATCTTAAAGTATTTTCAACTCGTTTAGTATTATAGAGAGTGAAATTTCGAAATGAGTGATTTTTACACGATTCTACTCTTAAGAAAAAAGTATAATCATGAGAAAAGTTGAAATCATTTTTCCTATAATATTGTCAGTTGTCAGTTCAGTTAATGATTTTTCCATTTATATTTCAGAATATTCACAATAATAGCAACTCTAAAGCATTGTTCTAAAGAGTTGTTATAAACTATTGCCTAAATTGCAATTTAAATGAAGACTAAAATGAAAAACTTAAAAATCATTTGCTAGAGATAAGTCACAACATTAATTAAAGCAATGTTTGTTGCTTTTTACTTAACTTTAAAGGGAAGTGAGTTTTGAATTCATATCAAAAAGGTCAAGACTAGCAGTCCATGTAAAAAATGTCTTCATTGTGTGTGAAGTGCTGCTAACTTTTCTTCAAAGCTATTATTTGATATCACGCACAAACATGAATAGAATGTTCAATACGTTTTTGTGTCGAAATTGAACAACTTTTTTTACTATTTATTATGCCTAATAAAAAACTCGATTGTCTGTTTTGAAGTTTTACAAACTGAACTTTTTCCGGTTAAATGTAAAATTTCTCGAAAGACAGTGAAAATATTCCAACAGGACGAGAATAAAGAGTGAAATTTGTTTTTTTATTCGATAATTTTTCACTAACTTAACGAATATAATTAAACTGAAACAACTTTAGTGTTTATAATTTATAAATTAAAACTTATGGTAACCTGAAATTAATAACTTTGAAAAATATCATATTTTAAGATCGTATGAAACAAGTAATAAATAAAAAGTCCATTGCTTTTTGACTTCTGGAAATGTTCGAAAGACTAGTTTTCAAAATATTCATTAGAATACAAATATGTGAAAAAGTTTACTGAATGAAGTACTGGTGCTTAAGTCTTACAAATTTATCTCACAGGAACTTTTTATTTTGAATGGAAAAATAACTAAACTTGAAATGGCAAACACTATCACAGAAACTAGTGTTTGTTTTAACGACTTCGAGGCTGTTATAAATGAACTTTTAATTGCGCACTACCTGTAGAATCAATTCTATCTCTTGGAAAATATTTGTGATACAAATATTTCAGCGAATTATTGGTATTTATATCGAAAAATAATGAGAAAGTTTTGTCTCGAAATATTAAGCATTAATAGTATTAAATATAAATTTGATTGCTTTATCTAATCTGATTCATCAGTTTTTTTGGCAAATAACCATTTATCAAATGAGTCAGAATTGGCATCAAGTTATCGGAAGTATAATTCACCACTTCGTTCACTTTTTGATCTTCTTTAGAATAATCTTATTATTTGCGTTGAAAAACTTTTATTTTAGCAAAAGATGACTGACGGTCATTAACCTGATGTGTTATGTTTTCAA
This sequence comes from Malaconothrus monodactylus, assembly GCA_034697245.1. NCBI lineage: Eukaryota > Metazoa > Arthropoda > Arachnida > Sarcoptiformes > Malaconothridae > Malaconothrus > Malaconothrus monodactylus. The sequence goes on along the minus strand of JAQIWZ010000241.1, from coordinate 2,186 downwards.
CGTAAGGCTTGACGACACGGAGTACTAGTCAAGCGTGTTATCTACTCGTCGATTCTTATGCTTACGGGGAAAATGCGATTTAAGATTCATTTCTGTGTGGAATCTCAAATATGTTTATAACAGAACCTTTAGCTGTGACCAATAGCGTTGTGAGCCTCAAATTTTTTTAATTTAAAAAACTTTCAAAGTTTCAAAAGTTCTTTGAAAAGATTTTAGATTTTTCAAAATTTATTGAAATTTGCTTAAAATTTTGCTTAAATTAAGAAATAGCACTCAATTTTCGGTAGAATCACAATTTTGAAAAACCAATTTTTTACTCATTACATTCTCAACATTTTTGCATCAAATGAATTCAAGAGGACTGACAGTGAAGTTGAAAGAAATAAATGAAATTTCTTAAATGATTTTAATGAAAAAATTTTAATTTTATTTTTAACTTATAATATCATTAATATTTTTGTTGATTTTCATGGAAAACATAGATTTTATTTATATTTTTACTTAAAATTTGAATATTATAAAGAAAATATTAAGAATCAAAAGTTTTTTTTCAAGTTTTTGAATGAAATCAAAAATTTTCAAGAATTCACAACGCTAGTGATCAACTCTTACTTATTATTAAATTTAGTAAATTTTACTCATGCAATAACGTCGGACGAACACCTTTTCAATTCTTGTTTCATAATTCATACAAACGCAGTTTGTCATATAAATTATGTGCACAAATAAATTTTATACTTATTTAGAAATATATATAAAAATGTTATGAAATTCTCCAACAATTTTATTTATTAATGGTTTAAAGTATCAAAAGTTTGAATTTTAATTCTTATTTGAAAATATTAAGGAATTAAAAATAGAATTTTTAAAAAAATTTTACCTTCGGGGCAATGAAGTAAATTATCCGATGATTGCGTCTGAAATGAGAAATAAGAAAACGTTATTGAAGTGATAATAATTGAAATTTTTTTAAAATTATTAAAACAAAATGATTTCAATCATTTATTTATTATTTGTTATTTTATTAAATATAAAAATTTCAAATTTGTTAATTTGTTCTTAAGGTTAATTGAGTGCATGTATTGTGAGATTAGTTTGAGAAAAAAAATTCAATGTGATGAACGACCGAATGATAAATTTGAATATTAATTATGTTTACAATTATAGAAAAGAAATCAAAACTGCGCTCAAAAAATACATATATATAAAACTGCAAAATCGATTATATTATTTTTAACATTTCTATAAGAATGGATTAATAATGCGTTAAAAATATTCAAATGTTTAGACTTTAGTCGACTATTTGTGCATTAAATAAAAATTTGATTAGAAACAAAAATTGCTTTATTATTAACTTTGTCTAATAATAAAATAACATAACTATTGGTGAAAATTTTCTTCCATAAAATTATAATGGAATGATTGACTTTAAACTAAATTTATAATCTGTAGTATTTTTGAGTATTTTCAAAATAGAGCATCGATGAAATCGTTAGTCACTATTTGATTTCTAGTCTAACTTAATTCATCTCTATTAAAGATTACTAGTCTTTCGAATATGCGATCAATGTTTAACTATTTAATCATTAATTGCTTTAAAATTCAGAATGTTTTGATTGCATAAATGCATTAAACTGTAAATTTGCACTAATTCTAAATTTGAACTTAATTTTATGAAATGTCTGTTAAACATCTGCTGATTCAAGCTTTGTGTAAAAACATAACTCGATTAAGTCATTTAGTATTGAGATTCGAAACTAGAATAACAGCTGAATTTCAAGTCTTAAATTGAGTTTTTCTCTTAATTAATACGTCGGCTCTTTTAGCTAACGAATTAATAATGAACACAGAGGCAGAGTTTTATAAATGTTTAGAGAAGGGTTCGTGATTTCAGTTTATAAAAAAATTAGAGTGCCCTTACATCACTTGAGATAAAACTATTTCCATTTTGGTTTTAAGTGCAAAATTTAAATAAATGATTTGATATCACATTAAAAATTTTCATTAAGATTTCACATTTTTATTTAAATTAACTTTCATTTCAATACTTCGTTGTAAAATATAATAATTATGTTTTATAAACATTCATTTCCTAACTGTAAACGCTCTAAATTTCATAAAATATAAAAGTTATGAAACATTGTATGTGAGAACTATTGGACGGCCTTTTGAAAGAATAATCTATT
>JAQIWZ010000240.1:0-23875 GCA_034697245.1 Malaconothrus monodactylus | reverse complement strand
CGATAGCCTAATAGAAGAAAAAAATAATATTTAAGTTAAGTCAGAAAAAATCAATAATTATTATTTTATAAAATCAATATTTAAAAAGAAGGTGTTAATAAAGAAAAAGTTTAGAGAAAAAAAATATATGAGTCTTGGTATAAAAACTATAATGACATAAAAAAATCTATAGTTTCCATAGAGATATAAAGGAGAGAATATACTATCTCTCAAATTAGTTATTTTTCCCCATCTTTTTTACTCTCTCTTCGGAGTCTCTCTTGCATACGATAATCTCATGGGTACCCAAAAAAGTAGAGGAAAATAACGTTAAGTTAGAGTATGAAAGGGAATCACAAGAGGAAGAGAAAACACAGGGAAGAGACGCCGAAATCACGTGATGACCAACGTATGCAAAAAAAATACCATTTCAGGTACCGTCTCATCGAAATTGTATTGATCGGCATAGAAACTAAATTGACACAAAATGGATTAAAGAAGAGGCACAATTTTATGCAGTCATCGACTATACCAAATAATATCAAATCTATCAAGTATTAAGTTTTTTTCTCTTCATTAAAATGCTTTTACTGACATCAAAGAGAAATAAAATTCAATTTACCAAATATTCAACTTTAATGCTTGAAATAGATATTGAATTTTTCAAGAGATCTATTTTTAAACAAATATTTGAGCAATTCTTCAATAACTTATTGAGCGATGAATTTTTAAATTTTTTAATGAAAAAATCCTGAAAGTTCTATCACTTTTATGAAGTATAAATGCATTAATAGAAATAAAAATACATGAATTTAAAAATATTTGGTCCGAAATTGAACGACAATAAGTCGAGAGCCCATAAAAAATAAATTACAACCAGAATAAATAACTTTATTATATTGAGAGTGAGAGACAGTGATGTGAAAAAAAGGACAGCGACTATGATTACACTTTACTTAATAGTGTAATAGAGGGCAAAAAATTATTAGAGTTAATGTTTAATTGAGAAAATATGTTATTTTCACATAATTTAATTAATTGAATTCTAGTTTATTTTCTCAATGAACCACACATTAAGTCTCGAATCAATTTATTTAAGGCATTGAAAATAAAGTTTAATAAATTGGATATTTTTTAGATTATTTTTTTTTTTTTGCTGATTATACTTAAACTTAAATTAATAATAAAAATAATGATATTTAACTTTCGTGAAGAGAAGAATTAATTATCTTTAAGGCAATATTGAAAAGAAAGATCGAAATATAATTTTCTTCACTTATGACAGAAATAAATTTATAATTCTTTATGAGAACTCATTAGAGAAAGTAAGAAAGTTTGGTATTATTTGGCTTGAAATAATTAAATAATGAAAAATATTTTGAAGTTTTCCTTCTTTGATGGTCGAGAAAACATCAATTATCGATAAATATTAGTTTATAATTCATTATTTGACAGCAAACGTGTTGATGTTCAAAATGAATGTATTTTTTTCTACTGTTAACCTAAAGGACAGATCATTAAGAATTTTCAAACTTTAAGTGAAATTAATGCTAAATTTAAAATATACTGAAGATTTTGATCTATTTTAGAGCCAATGTTTTTCCAAATAAGGTAAATATTAGAGTACTTTCAAGTTCTAGTTATTTAATATTAATGGTTATTTATTTGAACTACAGGTAGTTTCGGGTTATATTTTATAATTTATTCAAATAGACATCCGCTAAACATTTATTATTTATTTTTGACCATTGAATTTGTTAAATAACTATTTTTCTCATATTTTAAATAATATATCAATTGATTATATTATTTAGAATTTTGAAAGAATTTCTTTTAAATAACTTTCGATTCATAACATTTTAGACTAACATTCATAATATAGAAACTATACTTTCTATCAATCTTAAAAAGGTTTAGTTTAAAAAAATAGTGCACAAAATTTTGATCAATTTTTAATAAACTACTACGTTTTCATTCAAATGCATAACTTTATCGCCGCCAAAAGCGATTCTGATTTAGAGATTTGATAGAATAAAAAGTTATATAAAGCCAACGAATTCCAAACCAACAACAATAACAACAACAACATTATTGATGACCATTTATTTGATTGTTAGGATAAAAACTGGTAAACAGACACTTCAAAAGCGCAATAACAAAACTAAGAGAAAGTTTTGTGGTTATGTCAATGTGTCTCCCAATCAATTGGTCATTGATGATGTACACTACATACACGACGACAACCACCATCTGCAGAAATGATAATGGATTCTATGAGCAATAAGTATTGTATAAAAATGCGGAAACGAGAAACTCTTTCTTTATAACAAAAAAAACTGTTTTTGGAGAAGAGTTGGAAAAAAGGGAAACTGAATAATAGTGAGCGAAAGAGACGCCGACAGACATTTCCGCGATTACAAACAAACTTTACAACCCTTTTTCATATTATACTAATATTGTTATTCTGAGTCAATGCAATATTTGCCGAAAACATGCATTCATTTTAAGTGGACAACAATTGAATTATTGCTTAAACTGTATGTTCAAAAACCTATGCATTCGCCAGAAAGTGATGTCTGTCTTTAAAATTCTTCCAAAAATCTATGCATTGCTCAACATTACTTAAGTTTCATGAGCAAAAACTTTTTAAGTGTAACGAAAAATAAAATTTTACTTTTTTTCTTCTGAATTTTGATTGAAATCTTTTAGATAAAAAAAAGGGTAAATCATTCGGAAAATACAAAATAATCTTCAATTCATAGTCTAAATACAAGTACTTCACTCTCATTCAAGAGTCTATTTCAAAAACATGTTTTTTCCTACATTTTTTTAATCCGAATCGATAGAAAACTAGAGAAAAAAAACTCAATAGAAGTAAAGCAAACTTGTTCAGAAGCGATCACTTTAACTCTTTCATTGAATAGACATTCACTTTCACTATTGATATGAATTCGTGTATTCAAATTGTTATTCATGTTATTCTATTTATTATTAGAGTTTCGCGTGCCATTTGCTCACAATCGTATACCTATTCAATAAACTCTTTCCTATTATATCGTAGCTATACTTATCACAACCCCTTTATCCCCTATAACAGTTACAACCCTTTGGCGCTTATCGCAAAGCTGTACTGTTAACAGTACTAACAGTACTAACAGTACTCTCAACCCGTTCAGCCACTTATACCTCTTAACTATATTTAATTCTGTCAAAACATTAAGCAAATGAAAGTATAGCTTAATTCGAACCTATAATCTAACAAAATAAACTTTAATGTCATGATGTTTTTTCCTATCATTCCACAAATATGATAATTACTCTTTTTCTGCAGTTCGGATCAGAAGTGAAGGTTAAGCTAAATATAGCTCAGAATTACGGTAGAAGTGCCTCAAGTTTTCAATTCTTTTTTTTATTAGAGCAATAATTTACGAAACGAATGGCGAAACCGAAGTCAAAAAAGAGGAAAAAAGTGAAATTATGTAAAGCCTTTCAAAAACAGGGCTGAAAAAAATGAAAGGCCAGCTATTGTTAAGCAATGGTTGGTCTAAAGGAGAGTTGAGCTCTCAGACAGTGAGAAAGAATAATAAAGGAGTCGACGAGCCGTATAGTGTGCATAAAGTCCATCGCCGGACGTTAAAAAACGAAAGCTCATCAATTGCACAATTTTCACTTTCATTTATCGGCACAAAAAATATTTGGTCGTTAGCCCTCTTCCTTTCCTAAGTCTGTTCCACCCATTGTTACATCACTTATTTGAATCACCTCTAAGGGAAATAAAGATTATTTCAACTCAAAAGAAAGGGAAAGAATATATTCTTAAAAAATGACCACTACTTCGAGTCCTATTTAGCCAAATGCAAAATAACATTTTCATGTCGTTGTCAATAGTCTTAACAAATAAGCAATAGTTTGAAACTTTGAATTCTTGAAAACTTGTCATCACAACAAAATATTTTTGTATAAATATAGAAATTATTTACTCCTCAGAAGCAAAAATAATTTACTTTCATTTTTCATATTTTGGTATATGATTAAAGTTTGAGTTGAAAAAAAATTGATTAAATTCGAGAGTTGCTTAAAAATACAGACTTTTGGGCTAAATATGAAATTACCTGCATATGAAAACCTGCACATTTCAGTGCTTCCCACGATTTCTTAGCCATTCCAACGACCATTACGTATGGTTTGGCCAATAATTATACAAATATGATCCCCACTATATGTATGTATTTATATAGAAGTCTACTCTGAATTCCCCTTTTCGTATAGCATTAGTAATACTTCATATTTGTTGTCTGGCATGAAGTGACCCACCCATTCACTTCTTCATCTTTTTTTAACATGTCTAACCCTCACACCACCACCACCTGCTTCAATGGACACGAGAAACACTCCCTTACGATCTGTCTGGACATGACATAGGCTTTGGCTGAGAGTTGTCTGGAGATGAAAGAGGAGAGAGAAATACAAGAGAGGAATATAAGAGAGGAATGGGAGCAATAAATGAATTTCATTGTCCATTGTAAACACTACCAAGAATAAGAAAATTATGTGATTGCACTTAGATCTTAACACAAATTACTTTAATTCTATCTGTTGCCAACCATTTAGACCTGTTTTCTTTTAAATAATTTTACGCCGAATTTATGAGGGCTTTAATGATAATGCTAATAATAAACTATCGGTTTTCGAAATAAGATTTATTTCATATTAATGTTAATAAATCATTACTTTTTTTGAAGTTGAGTTTGTATTTTGAAACTCTTTATATTTAAAGTCTAAATAACTAATAAGACTGTTATTGAATTGCTTTTCACTAAACTTTTAGCAATCACTCAAAGGAAATATATCTCTAGTTTTAGGGAAATATTTTAAGCAAAATTTATTGCTCTTATATAATGCTATTTCTTGGTATAATTTTTTAATTAAAATACGGAAAATGTATCTAATATTTAATCTTTAAGATATCAATGCCAGCCATCAACACGAATATCTCTGAATAACTCTAACTCTAAAACTCCTCAGTCTCTCTCTCTCTCTCTCTCTTTCTCTTTCTCTCTCTTTCTCTCTCTTTGACATACATTCATTTTCTTCGTGTCAAATTATTATAACTATCAACTTTTTTTTGTGTATCACAAGAGAAAGAAATATTTTGAAGAGTCACTTAACTTAGTTATAAACTTCTATATATAAGCTAAATATCGCGTTAAAACCAATTTTCAAGTCAAATCTCGTCCTTGAGGCGTCATTGAAGATTGTAATAAATTGATGCAAATGGTTGCAGCCCTATCACAATTTTTTGAACCCTATAACCTTCTAACCAAATTCAAACCACCCGTTGGCTAAACTGAAAAAATTTTTCTTATTGCAAGTTTTAAGTGAAGGTTTAAGGATAAGATTCTTTTAGAGGAATGAAGGAATCAAATACATGCTATTTTTGATGATAAAGAAAACTTAACCAATTTATTTATGTCATACTGACTAATATGTAAGAAATCATTCAACTTTTTAGAATCACTTTATCATTTGGTTTATATAATAAATTATTTTATATCAGAAAAGATGTTTTAATCATTTTTTTGCAATTTTAAGTAAAAAGAAACTGCATTTTATCATTTCTAACCAAATATAGAAAGTTTACTTTTCTTTAAAATTAGTCTTACTTTCAAACAAAGATAAACAGAAGACTAGTATTTGTGTGTATTTGATGTAAGACTTTCATTATATCGAAATACGTCTGTATTAAAGACTTAAAGCTAAGTCATTGCTTGATATAATTAATGTAAAAGATAGGATGGGCTCTGATATGTTTTCCCTTTCGAGCTAAGTATCATCACAACTAACATATTAAAGCACTCCAATTTTTAAAAAGATGCCGACTTTGGAGAAATGGGTGAAAGAAATTGAGAGAAAGGTTAACGAAAACTTTAATTTTAGAACAACAACCAGTCGTGAACGAGAGGGTTTTTATGTTAAAATAAATTTAACTCTCGCTAACTTATGGAAAACTTCATTAGCGACTAATTCACTTCATTATTCAGTAAAATTAGACTTAATTATTAATACTTCCATAACTACTTATACTAATTGATCATTTTATATTCATTTCATTAAATCTTTATTGAGTACTTGAGAGTTGAGTACTTTTTATTTTACTGTAAATTAATTATGAATTGGATTTTGTTTGAAAAAATATTTAACTTATTTATATTAAACTATAGTTTATTTAAAGATAATTAAGACGCTTTAGAAATAAAATATCCTAAACTTCAAGAATACATAAGAATTCATTACTCTTTTCACGCAAAAACAACTCATAAACAATAAAATATTTGCTCAATAAATAATAAGTCTCTCAAAAGCGCTAATAATTCAAAGCAGAACGAATCAGTTAAAAAGTTTGTTTAAATTTTTGATAATATTATTTGAATGCAGTAAATTTGGTTTGAAATACCAGAAAAATCAACACATTTTGATAGATTAGTGCCAAACCTAAATAATTTATTAACTTCTCAGAATTCATTAAAAACTCCTACAGTTTTTTTTATATAATACTCTGTTTATTCTCTAAAACGTGGAGTAATTTACAAAACAGTTTGAAAATATTAATGAATTTAAAACCAAAAAAAATCTATTTTTAGACTACAATAAATTTTATTTAATGTTCTCAATTTATTTTTATTTTATACTTTCTAATCAACGAACGGTTAAAATTATATAGAATTTAGGAATATATGAATTGCAGTAAACTTAACAACTGTTTAGTTTTTTCTTAAAAATCAAGTTAAAGTTAGATGTTTCAAATATTTTTATATGAATTTCTGTTTTATTTTTTATCATTAAATGATAGAAATTCATTATAAAGGATTACTGAATGATTAACGTTTTTTCGACTTTTGCTTAACGTGAAGGATTGACAAAATCATTAATCTATTGTAAATCATCTCTTCTGTAATAACTTGAAAATAGTTTGCTTTTACTTTAATAAGGATAAAATACTCAAAATTTGATGTGGAACTAATGAGTTCAGTAGACTTAGTGAAAAAATTTAATCTTTTCAGTCTTATTTTGCAAGTAATCTACTATTTAAGAGTTAAGAGTCGTGTATTTTTTTCTGCAACTTATTTGACATTAAAACTCCTACTCAACAGATTTTCACTCTCACGATAGTCTTCTCAATTGATTCAAACTATGGGTTACTGAAAGTGTTAGATTGTATGAAAAAATAGGTCAAATCTAACCAAATGGTTCCTTCACTTACTCTTTCAAATAAATTTATTTACAAACTAAATATGAACGAAAGGATTTCGCTTTTTCCGATTTATAATATATTTTTTTCATTATTCCCTCAACCCATTCGACCTCATTTCCTTTTAAAAGAGGAACCGATTGAACAAAATTCCGGGAAAAAAAGAGTTGAAATTAGTGTCGAGGAAAAAAGTAGAGAAAAACATCAATTTTCAAACCCTTGCATGCATTTTAAGGAGCGCTAGGATTTGACCTCATTTCGAGATTTGAGAAAAAAAAAGTTTATTTACAACTCAACAGTTTTTAGTATTGTTTACTCGCTCTTTGCGAAAACATTCTGTATTTTAAAGGGTTCGCCTAAATGGTCAAAATTCTGTTTCGGGTCGAATATAAACAACAAAAACACATTATCACAAACCCTAACAGCTTTTTAATGCACTGTTTTGCTTATCCTAAAAGACATGCTTATTATAAATATATTTAGTTTCATGTTTAACATTTGTATTGTGTTCTGTTAGAAATGAATGTTTGAAAGAAACAATGATTTTGCATAATATCTCAGTTTTATTCATCGCTAGTTTGAATAATAACGTAAACTTTCCAATAAATCAATACATGAATGATTTGAATAATAAGATTTTTATGGATGAAAACTTTTAAATCAATGAGTAATTTATTTTTAAGACAGATAAAAAATATTTAAATAACCAAAAAATAAGTAAAATTAGTTTAAGAAATATTATGCAAAAGTAAAAAAAAGTTGAGAGAAAATGCGGATCAAAAGTAGACTAACTGTAATTCAATAGGGCGTAAATACATTTTTGTTATAAGAGTGAAGGACGAAAGGCTCTCTCAGACATTACTCTGAGCTATATAGCAATAAGTCATAAAAGAGAAAAGGGGTTTCATTTTACTGGGAAGGGGTTTCATAGTCTGTCTAGTAGTGAACAGTCCCGTTAACCCTCTCGAACCAAAATACTTCCGTAAACAAACTTCCATTGAATGCAACATAAGAAGCAAAGCAGTGGTACATATTTTTGAGTTGCCCTAAGTTTTGAGTACCCCTTCTTTTAGAGCCGATCACCACTTTGTTATAGTAGTACACACTTGAAGTTTTCCAAATTGAAGTTTTCTTTTCCCTCCCTGTCTGGAGAACAGGAAAAAGAGGAAAGGGGTGAGAGCGCAATACACCAAATGTATTATTATCAACACTTTAACGATAATATACAGCAATTCCTTGAGGCAAATATTGTCTGAGACGAAAACAAATTACAGTTCAACCTGTACTCTAAAGCCATAAAATCAAATAAATAATACACTTTTGATATTTTCTAAAGTAATTTTATGGACTAATCACTTAAAATCGATGCTCATATTCTTTATAAGTAATAAATCTTATGAAATATTAGTAATTTATTTATATAATTCATCACAAATATGTCATTTAGCAAACCATTTAAACATTAAAGCTATAATTTATTCGCATTCATCCTATCATTTCTTATTTGAAACTTTTATATAACATTTTACATAACTTACAAACTCTTAATTTTAAACGAATTGCTAAATTAGAAATGATTGTGAACCGAATTGAATCTAAAAGCCAGTATTATAGCAATAACTAAAATATGTTTTTCATGCAGTCTATTATGGAGCCCGTACTGTAAGTGAAATTGTTTGTCTGAAGAAATTTGAAAGGGGAGCTTAAAGTGAAATTATAAGTTTGTGCCAAAGTCTGCAAAAAAGCATAGCATAGACTGTACTTTATAACAAGTGAGTCCTTGGCCTCTTAAAAACATCTGAACGGGTTTGAAAGGCAAATAAAAATATTTGAAGGCTGGAAAATACCCTTTGAATACTTGCAGACAGACAGAACTGGAAAACTAGTATCAAATGGGGTTAGTGTTTGCATTGGAACATAACAAATGTGTGTTAGTATGCGATCAAAACTATGAATCTATGCTATAAATAGTAACACATCTCATACTTTATTATAAACTGTTGCCTTTCAAATATATTTTTCATGTTTACTAACTATTGATCGAAAATTATCCTAAAAGCTGAATAATAAAGACCCGAAAAAGCTAACCTTGAAATTAATGTTTCTAAATTCTCTCTTCAGACTATTTAATTATTTTTGCTTTCATTTTTCATGATTAATAATTTAAATTAAAATATTTTCATCTACTGTCTGTCCCCTTCCCTATCATCAAAATATTCCTTTTATTTTTGTATATAATTTGTATTGAATGCATTAATTTCTCATTTTATCGCTCGCTCACTCTATTTCTCAAAAACTCTGGTAGAGAGAGAGAGAGAGAGAGAGAGAGAGAGAGAAGAATAATTATAAACAAGAGTAAAATGCATTGAGGCTGAAATGCAGTCATGAAGACTTTCTCTCGTCTCTCTTTTTATTCAAAGGATGAGATTTGGGGGGAATTTTCACAAAATGAGAGAATGCGATATACGACCAATTTCGGAAAGGAGAAGGAAAGAGATTGAGGGGAATTAGAGGAAATTATGCTAATTATTTTGCCTTTACTGCTACTATAATGAAAGTTTGACGCAATGAAACTTTAGCTCAAATTTTTGAGTTACTCAGATTTAGCTTTATTTTTGATGAGAACCGAATTATTTGATGAGTATTAGAGTGAGGGATGAGAACAACATTGATATAAGTTTGTATTGAGGCAATAGTAGGGGATGGAAAGCGAGGGATAGGAATACCTATTCGCAAATATGTAAAATAGAGGAATTATATACTGGAAAATCTTTTAATATGAGTTAGGAGTAGAAGAGAGAGTCTCTAAATTAATTTTTTGACTACAAAGTCAAAGACTTTAAGCTATATTTAGCTATAATATGCAAAATAATAAATTTTCAAAAGTGAAGCATTGGAAAAAATTACTCATTTTGATAGGTTTACCAAACTTCACAACAAAATAGATATGGATTTTTTGAAAAGACGCTGTTTTTTAACACTTTTTTACTCATACATTAAAGTGCTAAAAATTAACACAAAAACAGTCGACTAATTATCCAATATTTCATTGAAACCTTTCAAATAGTTAAACAAAATAACACTTTATTTAATGAAATCTTATGAAAAGAAAAAATAGGGTTTTATAACAAGTCGAAAAAAATAAAAGTAATGTTTCACATAAATAGCAAAATAAAAGTTTTGTCTATAGAAAAAATATAGTATAAGGAAGCGGTTTGTAAAGGGCCACAAAAAATATACACAGAGAAAGTGCTAAACACAACAAATACGTTAATTTAGTTTTCGGCATGTGTTTAATGTAATAATCACAACATGTGCATAATGTGCATAAAGCGGCGATCCATAAGAAAATAAGGCAAAAAACCGTCTAAACAACAAATGGACGGAATGTGTGCCTATTTGTGTGTACTTTGGATTACATAAGTATTGCCCAATTGGTTATCGGGTGGATGTTAGGGGTCGGAGGGGTTGATATGGCATTTGCTGAAATTTGGCGGGTCATTGACCTGATAGAAAACAGTTGCCGCTATATTATGTGTTATATAATACAGACAAACGTTTTTTTATTATTTACTATACACTATGCAATCGTCTTGTTTTTCGGTCAAAATAATAGTTTTTCCTCATAACGGATATTATGACCAGAGTCTAAAAGAATAGCGGTTTTCAACTTATTTAATTTATAATTTATTTTCTTGACCTAACCTTAGTTCGTAAAACAAAAATTTTACATATCTTTCCTTAATTTTGATAGTTTTAGTTGAACTAAAAACAAAATTAATGATGGATCAAATTTTAAGTCTTGCTCAAGATTTATATTTATTTAAGATTTATATTTTGATTGAAAGAATGCATTTATTTGCTTTTAATAATAATTGAGTTTAAATACGAAAACAGGTCTATATTGACAGTATTGGCACATTAGGTCGAGAAAGGCCGGGCCCGAAACGGTAATCTAGTTGTAAACAAGTTGCGAAAGTGCATATAATGTTAATCGGTATGAGAGGAATATTCAACTATTTTTGGGGTGCAGTGGAAAAAAGCGAACGAAGAAGAACTCAGAATCGAGTAAACAACTGTTCCATCAAATGACTTCAACCCCGCTATAGTTTTGGTGTTATTAGTGGTAATAGTGAAACCACCAGTTACTAAGTTATTATAATTTTAAATTATTATTTCTCTTTTCTTCTTCACCATATTTTTTTGGGCATTAAAATGAACGTAAAAACACTGCATATGAACGTATATAACACTAATGCATATTTATTAATAGGTTTCAGACACAACGTAAAGAAGTTTTCTTTAATCGTCTTCTCAATTGCTTTAAAAGTAAACCTTTTTCAAGCCTAATAAATATTTGAGTTTAAATTTTATTCATATTTCATATCTAATAGTAGTTATATTCGAAACTCAATTTCTTGTGTTATTTTCGATATTTGGAAAGATATAATGATTAAGAAAGTATAAAATAGTTTCAAAACTTCAATATAAAACTTTTTAAGCGGAGAAAATAATATAAAAACTCATCTGATTATTAAACATAATAAATTGATAATAGGTTGTTTCGATAAAAGCTACAGGTTTATAAACAAAGCTTTTATGTTGTGAAGAGTGTATTTTTAAAATGCAATCAATGATAATTAAGAGCAATTAACGCTTCAGGTTTGATAAATCTGAAGCAATTGATATACACTGTAAAGCATATAAAGCATATAAATTATATACTAGTAAAGCATTCAATCTTTGGGTAAATGAGATACTCTTTTAATAAGAGTCTTATTTTTTTATGTACTCAGAAAGTAACTCATTTATACCGTTCTTCTTATTTCTTACGCGAGTTATATTTCTTAAGTTTCTATTGATTTGAGTTAAATGGGAATTGACGCAAATATATTCATTTGATATGAATATCTTTCGTGTCTCTCAAAACTCAAACTATCAAAACTTTTTATCATTTATCAAAACTACTTAATGTTTTTAAATGACTAGATCTGAAAATGGTTTGATATTTCAAAATAAATGTGATTCAAAAAACGAAATAAAAAGTATTACAAAAAATTTGATATCAAAAATAAATATTCTTTAAAAATGGTTTCAATCCGAAAGTTTAACATTTGACAAAATAGTGATTAATAATACTTTTGAGAATAAAAAGTTAGTTTTGAAAGAAAATAACTTTATTTGTCAAATATTTTATGGAATATAGAAGAAAAAGTCCACTTTTACTTCTACTCAAAAACGATTAAAAATGATCTAAAAAAAGTTTTGTTGTTATTATTCATACAATATGTATCTTTAGCAACAAATTTTATTACACTTTCGGTTTATGATTTCTAATCTTAATTGTCCTGAAAATAGTGTCATTGTTCGCCTTATCCGAAAAGAACAACTTTTATAATTATAGCCATTTAAAGTCCGTAAAACTTAGTTTTTTTACTCTAAATTGTAATTTTTAGTCTATTTGTTACACTTTGATTTGATTTCAACGACTCTAAAGAATAACTTCGACAATAAAAATTGCCTTCAATTTCATTGAATTGGATCAAAACTCGTGAAAGACATAATAAGCTTTATTTTTTTAAAGCAACAATGAAATAATAATTGTTAAAACTTTTATGCAAAACCTTTCATACGAATCCGCCCACATCTCAATCAAGAATAAACTTTTAAGGATTCTTATAATAGCAGGAAATAAGATAATTGAATCACAATCAAGAACATAGACACACATCAGAATTGGTTCATAATTTCATTACATTCAAGAGCAATCTTATAATAAATGATTTTGAAAACAGATGATTAATAGAAGATATAATACATAGTATTTTGTTTGAGTGACTTTAGACTAATTCAAATTAATTGAATGTTTATGAAATTACATTCACTCAATACAAAAAAGTTTATTCAATTTTGACTATGATTTACAACATTGAAGTTGGGCTTTTTTGGGCTTTTTTGGGCTCATTGGGCTTTTTTCTATAGCTCTATTCATCTAATAAGAGCATTAAGTGATAGAGAAAAGTGAATTCCACTTTAGATTAGCTTTTAATGTCTTTTCTTTTGCTTACATTCAGATTTATTCAACATTTTTGTTGAAAAAATTATTCTATTATATAAAAGACATGACTTTATGTGTTTTTCGTTACGCAAAAATTACAAGAATTTCCTGACAGTTAGCCTTCTTTTTAATGATATCAAATTCTTCCGCATTCATGAAACAAAATTTTAAAAATTTCATTATATAAATAAAATTTGAAAAAATTAATATTTTCTCCTAAAATGAATGCTTTTAAAGTTTAGTTGAAATATTGAACTATTTGCAAAATTTTAATAATTATCTCAACATTCCTTCAACAAATTTAGGTAAACTCTTCCTATTAAACAGAGTTTGAAGTGTGAAAAGTTATTATTTTAAAAAACTTGTGTATCATTTGATGTGAGGCACCAGTAAATGATTTGCCAAAAATGAATAACTGGTTTGTTTATGTGGAAAATATTTAATGTTATAAATTATAACATATAAAATTGAATTTCATATCGGCCTCATAAAAGTAAATAAATGTCAAATTAATCTAACTATTGATATGCCAAATATCCGATTACAGGTTTAAAAAAAAACGATTTACTCAAAAACTAAATATTTCCAAAATAAGTGAATGGGAGTGAATGTAAAACGATATGTAAAAATAGAGTATAAGAAACACTTTCTTATAAGTAAAAAGAGAGTTATTTAAGAGTTTTCTGAACCCCGTTTTCTATTTTTTAATGTCATATAATAGAACCCTTCAGAGAGTGAGAGCATTGACGCTATAATGCTATGTATGCAATGCCCTTATGGCCTAAATATCTTCATGGTTAAGGTTGAAGATGAGCAAAGCTTCACTTCTTTAGGATTCAAAGACCTTAACAAATGTAAATAAAGTAAAAGTATTTTTTCTCACTTAGAGAGTAATAAACAATTTTTAAATCTAGAGATGAGGAGAATTTGGCATTGAATCAATTCTAGAACTCATTCACTTCTGTTGCAAATGTGCACAAATTTTGAGCTAATTTTGATTCTTTAGCCAAATGTTAGTAAATGGGTAAAGAAAATATATGAAAACTAATTATTTCTTTTTGAGAAACAAATTTAATATTTCAACTGATGTTCAAATCCTGATTCAAGTTTTAGGACTTCCGAAACATTACTTTATTTGAATTAAGTCGAGTTTGAAGTAGTGTAAAAAAATTATCAAAAATAAATTCAACTAAAACGATGAACAGAAGTTGTGTGCTATACAACACACAACCAACTCAAAGAAAAGTTAGAAAAAGTTAGAAAAAGCACGAAAAAGGGTGATTCAACGGGTGGCGTATTTATTAGGTTTTGTGATATTGCAAAAAAGCAAAGGGCAGTATCAGCGATGGGTTAAAACGAGCAATAAATCTGTCTCTAAATTTCCGGGTTTAGTGAAAACACCCATTTTTGCTATCAATAAGTCAATGGATAGAATGAATTGTAATGTAATGGATGTCGAAGAGAACTAACGAAAAATGAGGCAAAAACTACTAACGATCACGTTTTTTAAGAGTAGTAAAACCTTTTATGTCGTATCCCTTTCAACACTGAGGGGACAAATGGCTGACAAAAGAAATTTTTTCGCAGCTCTCTTTTCTCGGGTGAAAGCATTTTTTGTATGAAATAAAATACAAATTACTGTATGTGTGATGTAAAAGGAAGGGGAAAGAAAGTAAAAATGCCAATACTTGTAAAGGATTGCAGAAAAAAAGTAGGAGCAAAATGGTCTTTGGGGTACAATAGAATTACTATAAAAAAAAATAACATCGAGAAAAAAAACGAAGAGAAGAGGGAAAGAGAGAGAGAGAGAGACGAGGAGAACAAGTCTAGAAAAACACATCGACAAAAAACGAGACGTTAAATTCATTGAAGCAAAAAAAGGAAAACAAACTAATAAAAAAAATATCAAGTGGTAACACAGAGATATAAAACAACGGAAATGCAAGTATTAAAAAGAGAAAACACGTTCGATCAAAAAAAATAAGGCCACGTTTTCTGATTTGAGTTGGTGTTGTAGTTGATATTAGTTGGTATTGAAAATATTTTTAACCATAAAATTTAATGTGGGAAATGGGAAAAAGCAACGTTTACAACAAGCCTTATCTCATTTATACACCAACTGTCTCTCTCTTTAGTCAAATTTTTCCCTCTTCTTTATTGTCATGTTGACTATTATATCTTCACTTCAAATCTCGCATATTTATAAAGTATATATAAAAATAAAATAAAAAATATTAAAAAATTTCTGGTGAGGGGCAGAAATTTGTGTAATATTTAAGGGAATGATTTATACCTTTTGAAAAAAGGGAGAATATTCAACCCCTAATAATGTTCCCCTAATGCCTGTCACTTACAATCCCCTTGTTTTTCACCCTTCGTAAAAAATAGTAAACCGACTGAATTCAATACTCCATTTGAGATACAATTTTTATTCGCAAAAATTTCTTATGCAAGAGCTTATTCCTAAAGTAAATCCAGTCATTTCTAACAAATTATTCATTTAGACTTAGTATTAAAATGAAAATTTTGATTGTATTATAGTTTATAAATGCCAACTAAATAAATGTTTCTAAAAGTCATAAACTCTAATCAATAATGCCATTAGATTTGCATACTATAAAAAACAGTTGAATAAAAATGGGATTCGGAATTGTGGTAGAATTAGACCCAACCGACTGTAATTTTAAGAGTCGCCAGTCCTTTTTGAAGGAGAAAAAAGGATCGCATTTAGTGTTATGCAAGTATTCTCTGCTCTGCTCTGCCCTACGACTAAAAACTCCAACAGATGCTACAGATATTGGATGAGCCGATACGTCATGCAGTTATATTGGAACTGGACTTTTATATTTGTTATATAACTTTCACTTCACAACTGGTTTTTTCACTTAAAATTTTTTTATCGAATCGCGTGAAAAATTCGAACTCATTTAGATTTTGGTGATATGTGTCTAAGCTTTGATAATTTGTTTTCTACAGTCTTGAACCACAACTTTTTGAGTGGAATTTAATTCTTTTCTAAGAACAGGATTCAAACACATTTGATTTCAAAAACTTTGTCTCTTATAAACTCGAATGCTTAAAAAAATTCGCAAAAAACTACTAAAAATACTTTTGACACAATGAATATTATATGAATGATTGATTGAATATAATTACAGTTTTAATTGCAATCCATGAATATGTTCTCTAATATCGATTCCGAAATATTGACCGATAAACTGCTCTCCCATATAGTTTGATAAATGAATTTCAAGAGTTTGTAATTTTACTGATATATGCTTTCAAATCAGTTAAAAAGTCCATATTTGGAACTCTCAATCGAAAGTTTGTTTTAAGAGTACTGGATATTGAAATATGAGAATTCATATGACTTTTTATGGTTTTTATCTAAATTTCGATAAGAGATGAGTTGCATTTAAATAAACTAATAGTAAAAAAGGAGTTTTCCAAGAATTAAACTCTTTTATGAATAAAAGATAACTTATTTGCGTAAACATTCGAAACTTTATTTTTATTGCACTTTTATCTTAAATACTTTATCCTTCTATCACGTAAATAATGTTGTTTTGAAAAATATTTAGAATCAATAACAAGTATTTCGTAAACAAATCCTGTTTCTCAATATCGTGACAACGATTTAATTTTGTTTATTATTGTTCAAAAGTATTATTAAAATAGTATAAGAAAGTAAAGAAAATGGTCGTAAACACGTCAATATTTCATTTTCTGATAGCGATAAAGATATATATCAATGAGAAAAAGGGGAAAAAGTAAAATACGTGTTCAATCAGCTTAAAAGCATTTGATCTCAGAATATTTCACAAGAGAGACCAACAATACCTTTATTTATTTGATAGAATTGCTTTATGACTGAATGTTGGCTTCCACTAAAATTAAGTGCAGGCCAAAGTTTTTGGCGAACTAACCCAAACCTACATTACCTGTGTTTATATGTATAAAAGCAAACTTTCATCAATTGCCTAATGTTTCCCTCTTTAATGATAACTTTGGCAAAAAACGTATAGAATAATCGTTTTAACAGTTCTGTAATATAAGTCGGTTTATAAATCGAATATTTGATAGAAATTGATTTCTAAAACTCTGAAGCTATCAAGAAAGTGAGTTAACATTAATTAGAAAAATGATTATTTTCTTCAAAAATTTTCTATACATTAGAGCTATAACTTGACAGAAGAATTTTTACCAAATTTAGATTAATAAATATTAGATAATTATAATCCCGAACTCTTATACTCCTTGTCCTAATGGTTGGCCAACACCCTGAGGGTGTAAGCGCGCCAATTATTCGGGTTAGTAACGTGACCAGCATTATAACCATTAGACAAGAAAGCCTTCAAACTTGATGAACAAGCCTAATGTCAAGTCTCAGATTTTTTGCCAACGACGAACAAAAACAAAAAACAAGTTGATAAGGCTTCCTGTTATACACATCTGCCTTTCCATTTTCAGATCAGATACTCATTTCTGTTTGTGTTTACCCTCGAATGGTTTCTAATTTTTTTTAAATTGCAATATATCGAACTGAATAACCCGTAGATTATGTTTAGTTATTGTTCAGATAAAGGATAAATGAGTTTATTTTGCAATATATATATATATCTCAATTAAGTAGAAAAGCCTTTGAGTTCTACAAATTATCTTATCGATAGAGTTAACAAAAAATAAGATAAATTAATTTAATGTTTATACTTAAGCGTAAAATAGATTATTCTCAATTTCAAAACCTAATTATGAAAAATGAAATATTATTTCATTACCTTTTTCTTGAATATATAGTTTTAGTTCACAGAACCAAAAATCGATTAATTGAATATAAAAACTTTTTATAAAAAAAACTCTCGAGAGGTAGTTATTTGAACAAAGAGGTAGATAATAAAGAATACCCGTATTCATAAAACACTTGTTCTTTACAATACAAAAAAAGAATAAAAGTGAGAAAGGACTAATAGTTTTACTCTATATATATACTAAAGTGAAAGTTAAAAAAGAAAGTAAAGATAAAATTTATTCTATTTATTAGGAAAAAAGGGGTTACTTTATTGGTTAGAAATTCCGCTGTCATTAAATTTGAGGATCTATTTTTTAAGAAAAAAAGTATAGCTTTCGTCAAACAAACCGAAAATGACCATTAAGTTTGGCCATTAACTAGACTCGAGCTATCATTATCTTGACATTAACTGATATCAAATTGATCATTAACTGGCAGTAAAGGAGTGTTATTTCAATTTAAAATTGCTATTATTTTTTTCTCAACTCCTACGCGCCAGAATTCGGAATAAAACTGTTATCTAAAAACCCATGACTTTTGTTATCTTTGCATACTTTTAATGATTCAAACTTCTGTTTTCTTCGTCACACAAAGTATTCGAAGCGATAAATTTTATGAATAATGATTCATGAATGGTATTTACCTTGAATACTAACCCTTCAATAGCTCTTTCTTATTCACTCTCTATATCTCAAACTAACACAACGTTTGACTTATATTATATCGCAATACAAGGCGTGATTTTTTTTTACTCTCTCGCTCGAAAGGATTACTTATTTTATTATCAGCAAAATGTTGTTCACAATAGTTAGTCAATAATTTTTTTAAAACTTTAATGAAGAGTAGATAATAAAGTGGAGTAATTCATTACTTTTAATCATTTGATACGAGTTGAGCATTAGTGACATTGATTTATTAGATCAACAAAGAAATGAATGGTTAACTTTATAAAGCCATCACTATTGTGAGAGATAGGATACCCTTTTTCTTTCTATACTGAAGGTCGAGCAATAAAAATATCCTTAAATAGAAAAACTGTGCACAAGAAAATAGTTGAAACAGTTTTAAAAGTAAAGAGTTGAAGCACCTTTCAATGGGAAGCCAAAACTTCAATTGTCACCAACAATGACCTCAAAATACAGAATACCTAAAGCGCAATAATTCTTTACGCCTCAATCTTAAAGCCTGTGATTGAAAACTTATGCCAGAAAACGGCTAAAGTTGAGTATTCAATAGAAATTTTGCTGTTCTTCAGTTCAAACTTTATCAAAGTTTAATTTCATTAGTATTTTTTGCAAACACTGAACGAAAGAAATTATTGTAATTATTTAAGATTTAATTATTGTGATTAAAGAAATTATAAGCCTTAGTGAAAAACGTTAATTGAATATTATTTCCTTTCAAATTATACGATTTCGCATTTCCTTCAAAACTACGAGAACGGGTTGACTGAGTATTGAATAAAATAGTGGTTGCGATGTTTTATTGCTTTTATGTCCGCAGGTGTTCACTATTGCCATAGAAATAGATATTTATTGCTTAACATTTTGGTCACTGAATAGTGAGAGAACGTCAACTTTAATTTTATTGTTATCCTTATTATCATATCTTAATGTTTGATCTCATTTATAATTTAATATTCAATATTCATTATCTCTAACAATCAGTTTTTTTTCTCGATATACTGTTGTAACTGAATTAAAGTTATGGCAAATATGTGTTATACACATAAAAATAGAGTTTAAATTGAGTTATAGATTGAATGTTATAAAAAAATATGATATAATAAAAGTATTAAATAATCGAATGGGTTCTCAAAAACAACTTTTATGCAAACTTTACGATAAGATTATTATTTCAAAGGTTTGAGTAAATCAGAAATTTAGAGTTTTAAAAAGTTTTCGAAAATTTTCGAAAGTTTTTGAATGAGAGAGCGAGAGAAAAAAAATTGAAACATTATTGTAAAACAGTAAGAAGAGATGAACTTAACCGTAAAAGCAAATAGAAAGTAGAGAAAAAGCACTGACAACATCATTAATTATACAGTTCATCATTAAATTATATATCATTTTTTCACTGGCGGGAGATTTTTGCTCTTAGAAAGCAATACATAATCTGATGCAACATTAGATAGTAGTAGCGCTTCTCTTATATTTTTTATCCTCACGAGAATAACTAATTAGTGATATAGGGATGCATTCGAGTGATTATAAATTCACGTATTGCCCATTAATGAATCAAAACATAAGGATAGCATGAATTATAAGAAGCTTTTTTAGGATAAAATACTTTCATATGTTATTGTGAAATAATGTTGTTATTAATAGGCAGCAAAAAGTTAGTAGCAATTGATGTTTGAATATGTTTAGTAACTGATAATTCATGAATTTTCTATTTAGTACTAATACTCTCTCAGATTATATCTTATTTGCCTTTCAAAATATTTTTCATGACTTCAATTTTTTAATCGATAGAAGTTTTAGAACTGCAGCGTTTTATGATTATCATAATTTTCTTCAAAATACTATCCCTGAACAACTTTTATTTTTTAAGGTTTAATGTGTTTTAATTAAAGATGATTAATGAAACTTTGAGAGAGAATTATTGAAGTTGAGAACATTATCAAAATTGGATAATCGTTTGTATTTATCGAACTGTAAACAAAAATAATAGTTAAAGAAAGACCTTTTTTAAATGAAACTCTTGTCTGGAAATGTAATTTATTAAAGAAGAGCAATTTATGTTGACCAATGACTATTACATTTCCGAATCTAATTTGATAGAAAGTCTGGGTGTGTGGTCAATATAACTTATTATTGGGTAGAGTGAGAAAAGCAATGCGGGCGGAAATCATTAAACATTAGGGTTAAAATGAGATGTACAAAATCTGAGTCTTAGTTAAGCTTTTGGATCATTTAAGGGAAGTGAGACTTATGATGAGAAATACTTTTACACAACTTATTATTATTATTATTATTATTATTATAGTTATTAAGATAATTGAAAAAGTAATCATAAATTTTAAAAAAGATAAAATGCATTTCATTAATAACAAAAATGATAAATTGAATCCAAACATACCATTCAGAGAAATTAAATCCTTTTTGAAAAATTTAAAAAACATCAAAGAGTATTAACTCTTCACGAGAGTCACAAGTCTTAAGAATGAATCAAAAGATAATTTATGTCATGTCGTCCATAATTTACATCAAAAAACAATATAAACTTTGTTTGAAACAAAAACTTGAAACTAACTTATAATAAGACTAATATTGAAACGAAATAAACTTTGATAAAAATACTGCGCAAGCGAGTTATTTGGCACTCAAGTTATTGTGACGAACAATACTTAATCAAATTGAATACTTGGACTAATGATGAGGTAAACATTACGATCAAAATCATAGGATCAAACATTTTGATAACAATAACTTAACAATAATAATATTGAAAGAGCACATAATATCGGGACACGTTTTCTCCATGACCTAAAAACTACAACTGCAAAAATCTGTCAACTTTTTTTCCTCAATAAACTCCACATTATTCCTAAAGGCTTAAAGACTAAAGTTCTGAACTCTTTTTCTCCGCGAAATGCCATAAAATAGGCTGTAGTCCTAACGCAAAACACAAACTAACGATCTAACAGTGTTAAGGATTGTACAAAAGGGGTGCAGACGTACTGTAAGGAACCACCTTTCGGGCATTCAGTTCTTCATTTCTTCAACGATCGAACCATAGCTTTTGATCATTTGGTTTAGTGAGCTATGAATCGAGTACTAGTCGAGAAAGAGAGAGGGAGAGGGAGAGAGAGAGTAAAAAATCATTTCGATTCACAGTTATTATCTCGTACTCAGGCATACATTTAGAGAGTTCTCGGGCTAAGCTCTAGCCATTCACTAATGTTGACCGCAGAGAAGTTTTAACCCTTGGATATATTTCACAATACACACCGCAAACCAATAACGGACGTGCTATCCATCAAAGGGTTGTCTTTTAAATGGAGGAAAAAATAAATTACGACCTCTTTTCACATTACTTGTGACTTTAAATGAGTAAAGCCTACAATGTCTAAAGGATTGGATCCGTTGGGCCTCTTTCCTACTCGTTAGCAATGAATCTCAATGAAGTTGGTTTTACTCAACCAGTAAAAGAGTTAATATAAGAGTGGATATGAAACAAAAATGAGACACAGACAGAGTTGTTGGCAATAAAAATAAATTATACTTTTATTGCAATTTAATGAAACATTCATTTGCTATCTTTAGAAAATTGATTCAAAAACAGGAATCTCAAAAAATTGTGTAACTTTTCAAATGCCATAATATAAACTCCGACTTATGATAACTATTCAATACAGTCGTCTGATATCTAGGAGTAGAAGAGGTCGCAAAATAGGCTAGACTTAAACAAATTGTAAACAATAAGAAGAAAAATAAGTGTCTAATAATTTCTTTGATATGATTCTAGTTGTTATTTACAAAAAGATAGCAATGAATAGAATGAGTTGAGTTGATGAAGAGCAAAACAAA
Source organism: Malaconothrus monodactylus (assembly GCA_034697245.1). Classification (NCBI taxonomy): domain Eukaryota; kingdom Metazoa; phylum Arthropoda; class Arachnida; order Sarcoptiformes; family Malaconothridae; genus Malaconothrus; species Malaconothrus monodactylus. The sequence continues at coordinate 1,268 of JAQIWZ010000240.1, read as the reverse complement.
ACAATAATGAACGTAAAAGCCAGACAGTAGGCATGACTGGTATCTAAAAAGGACACCCAAAATAAGGGATAGCGATAGTTCTCATAATGGCTATCGCAATGGTCATGCCATGCATGCTATATAGACAGCCTGTTGCTTCATTTCCTATTAAAACACAGTATGAGAGAACAACTGCTTAACTTATTCATGTTATGTCGCATTCTTGAGTAGACTCATCACAAGTCCCCATACTTTGAACCCCAAAGTCCCCCTTTTCTCTATGCACTCCTCCTTCAATCTGTTTAGCCATTCCTAAAGTCCTGGAAGTGAAGGGTCAGAAAGTGTCTGCTTCTTGTACTGTATATTCGCTTATTGTCGTAACTGATAAGTAATTCTTGCACAAACAACTCGACCCCCTTTCTTGAATATCCCCGACTGCAAAATGAAAATAGCCTTAACTTTTAGGACAAATAACAACGTTATGGGATAACAAGCGGGCAATGAATGACCTATCCGTTCAAAGACACTGAAAATGTAGAAAAACACTTATGCGATGGGTTCTGATGAAGATATGATATCCAACTCTATGCGTGGGAACGGGACTAACGTTATATCATCTCAAAGAATTTGGACACAAATAATATATAAGAGAGTGAAAGAAGAAAGTCTGTAATATTGAACTCATAACATGAAAATATTGTCACATATCCGGGAAAGAGACAGGAAGAACACCAATACATCAACAAATTAATATGAAAGCAAAAATGTTTTCAATATTTTTCGATGCTTTCTATTTTAAAGGCAGGGAATTCACAATAATTGAACTTTTAATGAACCATAAATTTTTAAATTTTTAAAACGATACAATTTTTTACAATATCTGTAAATTTTTATTCAAAATGTTCAAATATTTTAAAAAACATTTGAGATATCATTAGATTTTATACCAAACATGTCTATTGACTGATAGAAAGCAATTTTTTAAGCGACTGACAAATTGAATTGAGAAAAGCGAAGCATAACTAAGTCATTACTGTAACGGATTTAATCAAATTAAAAGAAAAATCTTGAATTAATTAAATTAAGTTGAATAATGAGAAGCAATTAAGAGTAAAGAAAAAAAACCTTAAAATAATTACTTTAGAGATCAATAGTTTTTAATTGTTAGAACGTAACTAAATCTCTAAAAGTTGAAGCATTAGAGAGAGAAAGAGAGATGAGAGAGAGATATGAGAGAGAGAGATATGGGAGAGAGAGAGAGAGAGAGAGAGAGAGAGAGAGAGAGAGAG